>JAPMOB010057225.1:0-25554 GCA_029875015.1 Lepomis gibbosus | reverse complement strand
GCTCCCTCCTTCTCCACTCTTCCTTCCCTAATTGAAGTTAAACAGCTGAGAAATAGCGACCATGTCCCCCCCAGATGGTTATAAATGTCAACATACTCTCCCACTTAGATTGACACTTCCCTGGGGAAACGTGTGTCTGCAAGTGTGTTTGTTATGGTAATCATCTTCCTCCTTCTCACATCTTTTGTGCAAATCAAATCAGTAGGGGGGCCAATAACGCACAATAACGCCCACTGCGCTTGCTCGTGGCATCCTCTATTATTATCATTATCATCATTATGGCAACTTAGTTAAATGTTTTTTTAAAGGCAGCTGTGTTTTCTGTAGGTCCCCAATGCCCACAGATAAAAATAAAAAAAAGCATGACTGAATCGATGAGGGATTAACAGCAGCATCCACTTTGTTCACTCACGCAGCCTCCCCCTCACTTTCTGACTGTCTTTTCTCTTTTGTTGATCTGAGTGTGCGCCAGCTTCAAAAGTCCCAGCTTCATCAGAGGTTTTTGGCGGCGATCCGATCCGAGCCGGTTTTGACCCCGTCTGTCAAATCCCACGATGACGCCGTCCTTCTGAGAGCATGCTGACCACAACAGAAATTCACAACCAGAGTCAAACGTCTGTGGTGCAACTTAACTTGGTTTATGAATGGTGATGCTGACGCAGGTATTCCTGGACTGAAGCCACTACCTGAATACCAGTTGTCCCCAGAATTTTACTCTTTGAATTAACTGAACTCTTAAATTCTTATTTAACAACAAAGGAGCCACAGAAAATCGCTTCTGAGTAAAATCATATGAGGTGTTTTTTATATTACTATGGTAAATTCTTAATTGACATCAATGTTGAGCGATTGATTGATCGATCAGTGTTCTTTGACGTGAAAACTCCTCTGGATAAATTAATAATATAGTAACATTTACCATGTATTATTTTATTATCATCAATTTTTAATTATTTCACCTTTGTTTTTGAGGGACTGTGTTTGGTATAGTATGGTATGGATACAATTGTTCACCTTTTCTCACCTTAACTTTGATTTGAACCTTGGAGGCGCTCCACAAAACCTCACATCACCTCACCTCCCCTTTTTGCAGCTGCAGGACATCACAGTTGTAGTTTGACCATTGTTCTAGATTTGCGCACAGGAGTTGTGCCGTCATGGTATGTTATCAGCTAACTTGTTCTGGTGAAACTAAACTGATAATTACTCCAACTAACGACAAACAAACCTAGTGTACAGTCTTACTGAATCAAATACAGCGACTATTTGTGCCATTGGTACGATAGTTTGACAAAACAGTCTGAGACGTCCTGATAAAAAAGTAACGGACAGGAGAAAACATCACTCAGGCCTTCCTCTCAGCCATGTGTGCTATTTTCTCAGATCAAGACCACTTTATAATTTACATTTTCATGAATTATTGCGCGATCTAAGGCCTTGTTATCAAAAAACTGCATCATATCCATTATATCAGAAAAGGGACAGCACTGAATTATATCCAGACTAATAACAGGCCAAAAATGGCAAACCATTATAATCACTCCATCCCGTATGAACTAATCAGATGCAAAGGAGTCTAATCTGATGCATTTCTCCCACTTTGAGCAGACACTCTGTCTGTCCCACCAGACACAACGCAGGATTGGAAAATGTGGAGGAAGAGGATGGGGACATGTCAGCAAAGCTTCATCCGCCTCCTCCATCTCCAAAATGAACAGAAACATGCTGACCGTATGGCCCGAGGGCTTTCTTTGGATGGTGGTCTTTAGGTTAAATACACAGTTAAGAGATGCTGTTGTATAACAAGAAACAACCAATAACCACACCACCTAACATTCTCATCAATTCACTGGAGTCCAAAACTAAGAAGATCTCAAATTACATAAAGTAGCTCCTTCCTCATGGAGCAATCCAAATGTCTCTTTTCTACCCCCTTTTGTTCATCCATTCATCTGTTTCATCACAAGCGCCTTAATATTGGAACAATCCTGATTGCTTCTTGAGGCGTTATCTCCTGAAAGGCTTCTTTCCCTTTCGTCCTGCTCTCTAATTCCCGAAACCCTCCTCCTGTGTTTCCCCACTTCGTAACGTCGGGCCTGTTTATTCTCCAAGCTCTTAATCTGTTTTAAGTGGTGAATACTTTGGAACAGTGACGAAAAAGGCCTTAACATGAAGACAGCCCAGGCATCCTGCGCCACGCTGCTATCCTTGGTGGTCTTCTAAAGCTCCCTCTCCCTCTGTTTCTCCATGTGATTGTGCCCGGTATCGTTGGAGGCTCATCGCAGCCTACATGTGATTTCACATGGGCTATAGAGACACTTAGCGCCTGTGGCTCTGTCCCTCCCACACACAGTCTGCTGGGAAGAGCTATACCACTCACAATCCGATGTGTAGGTTTGCTGAGAAGCGCCTGTAGTGATGACAGTGTGTCTGTGTATGGAGAGTGTGTGTTTGTGAGAAAGACAGAGTGTGTACCCGCTTGTAAAGTGCGCGTGTGCGAGTTCGATGCCAAGACCACACATCCAGTACTGTTTTTGTGGAAGCACACACAGAAACACACAGACTGTCAGCCAGTGGTTTTGGTAATAGTAAGTGACAGGGTGAGACGGGAGACAATGATGATCCCTTAGCGTCCTAAAATGGATCGGTGCTGCCCCCCCACACCCCAGTCCAACCCCTCCGTCCCACGCTCGTCCCTGCTCCCTGGCCCTGAGCAGATAACCGCGGTGGGACCACAAGCGGGACGGGGAACGAATCCCAGAGGTGTGTCTCATAACAGCTCCACTCTGCTCCGGCCGAAGGAGTGTGGGCGCAGTGGGGCTGATACCCCACTGGTTTGTGGGTAGCGGCGTCATACTTTCTTCCATCCCTTAGGGGTCGAGGCATAAGGGGACGCTGTCTTTTCTTGTCCGGTCGAACGGCGTTGGTCACAGTGGATTTCCAAAGCAGGCTGAGAAGCCGTGCATGGTCCCACACCATGTTAAAGAATGCGGGACTGCAGCCATTTGTAGTCCTGTTTGGACAGGCGTCAGTGTGCAGTGGGCTGGTGATATGGACATTGGAACAAAGGGGATTGAGACAAGTGTCAACAACAACAACAAGAACTAGAGCCCAGCCTGTGTTTGATTTGATGTGGTTTGCTTCAGGCCACAGCAAGTGCTTTTATTCTTACAGCATCAAGGAACAAAGCCCAACCAAGATGTCAGATGTAAAGTTTCTCTGCTGAAACAAGAACCTTGAAACCCACAGAGGCACTTTCAACTGAAGTTGCAAAAGAAATTCTGTGCCAGGTATCAACATCTTTAAATCTTACCGGTTTTATCCCTCAAATGTAAAATAACTATAATTTCCCTCCTACCACTGGATAATTTTGTCAAGAAAACAGACCAGATGTGAAATTTGCAGGCACATTTGGAGGCGCATAAACACGTGATCTGAAAAAGTTCTGACCAAATCCAGACTATGTAGGAATTATTTAGTGCTACGAAAGACAAAAACATCCGCGATGTTTCACTGCATAAAAAGGGAAAAAGAAAAGAGCTTTTTAAGGCTGCTGTAGCTGGTAGAATGATAGATAAAAACAAAAGATACATAACACGCACTAATTCTTAGTTTAAAAGAATCAAAACCAAACCCATGAACAAAAACAAACATGTTTTACCAGGAAAAGGACCTTACATATCTGAAAACCAGGAGCATATCAGAGGTTTATAAGCATCATTACTTTGCTCATTAGGATAAAATGAGAGAGAAAGAGGCAATACAAGATACTCAAATAGAAATACACAGAATGCTTGAATACAAGGCGATGTGTTGGTGATGTATAACCCTATGCGTGTGTTGTTGTGTGTGAGAGCCCGGGTGTTGTAGCAAACAAGCGAGCAGGGCCCATAAATCGTGGCACTATCAGTGGTCCGGTCTCGGCCACCCTTGTGTTCTTTTATTGAATGTTATTGTAGCTGGACGGCCCCTTGGTAGATATTTCCTGGTAAGAAATCAAGATCAAAGCCAAAGGGTTGGGGGAGGTGGAGGGTGGGGGGTGAGGAGAGGAGAGGAAAGGAGAGGAGGAGGATGGGAAGGGAACAATGACTGATGGACATTGGAGGAGAGGGGAAGAAGAGGGGATAAGAGTTGGAGTGGGTGGCCACTGGCACTGGTTTAAAGCGCCGGGAAAAGAGTGAGTGGTGATATTCAACTTAAAGTGAAAACTGGGGGTGTGAGAAGAGATGTGATGTGGATTTAGGATCATCCTACGATGAAGGATGGAGACAATCTCACTATCGTTGTCTGCGATTGGTCAGATGAGGGTGTTATTTTTTCCTTTTTGGACAGTGTAGGAGTAAGAAAACACAGCAGGGATCAGAATATCACAACTTCTGTGAGTTACATCCAACAGGGGGAAATGAAACGAGATACAAACTTATTATGGCAATGATGTAATTGTGTTAGTTGGTCTGTGACAAAGTGAGAATTCTGTGGGCGCATGTCTTTGGGAAACACTGATTTACCATCCTATGATCTTTTGTGGGATCGTAAAATTTAAAATGTTTTGGCTTCTGTGCATTTGTTTTGTTTGTATTCCCATTAGGTATGAATGTGAACGCGTTCATGAGATGAAGAACTTAGATTTAACAATTTAAACCCAAGCACTTGGGACAGTTGTCAGACCAAATAACCCCGAAATGACGGTCAATACCTTAAAGAAATTGGTCTCAAACCCCCGATTGGAGTAATTATTTGCATGTAAACAGAAAAACCAAATAAATGTAACGTGGTGAAAATGGCCGCTTTGATTTCTTCCCTTTAAATACCCTTTTTTATGTGCACTTTGTAACTTCAGTAGCTCCAAGGTAAAAGTATACATTAACCTTGGGAATTAAAATAAGTCACATGATGATATTTACTTTTTCATCTTATTTTCTTTAATGTCAAAAAGGTCCTGATATGTTCCAGTATAAAAAGCACCTCATTTTCAATGTCTAAATTGTATTTATAATACTTCGAAACAGAAAGATAATCCAGATTTCTTGTTCTATACAATCCAACAGTCTATACTGAAAGGAAACCTGTGAGAAGGAGGAAGGTGATAGCTCACAATAAAACACTTCTAAAGTAATAAAAGTAAAATTAAATGATTTTTACTTTCTGAGTCCCGTCTGATCCTCTGTTACAGGGATTCTGTAAATCAATCTCAGTTTATACGTCGTTTTCTCTGCACCTTTCTATATGCAACCGAATTTAATACATTTGTTAGCCAGCCCGAGTGCACGTACACGTGGGCGTGATTTGTTGGACTTCCCTGTGGCCTCTCTTTCCTTGCCTTTAATTGCTGTGGGGATCGCAGGGCGGCAGGGACAGAATGGACTCCAGAGATTGTGGTTCCACCGCTGCTTCCCAAACTGGCTTTTCTCCCCATGCGCCCGCTCGCCAAGCACTCCCAAATTCCCCCATTTGCCACCCTCTCACCCCACACCTCGCCCTGGTAATGGAATCAAAAACAAGCACTTCTCTCCAAAGATAGACACTCATTTCGCGGAGGAGGTGGGGTTGACTCTGTCGCTCCTTAGCGGGGAGTTATAAAGCACAGGGTTGTTTAGAATTGGTTGAATAAGCCAGTACTCCTCTCATTTAACACTCACATCTAGTCTCCGTGCTTCTCCCCTTGGATCCTCACCTTTCCTTTTACCTCCTGTCAAACTTCCTCCCCTCTTATCCCTTATTTTCTAATATCCTTTTCATTTCCTTTTTTTTTGTCTCTACTGGATTCCTTTCCTGCCCACCGGCATCTTCTCCTTTCCTACTCTTCCCACTGGCCTCCTCTCCCTTCCTCCTTTTCCACTGGCTTTCTTTCCTTTTCTTTCCACAGGCAACTTTTCCGTTTCTATCCATGTGTTTGTGTTGCAGGTCTATCCACTGTCTTCTTTTCTTTTCTTTTCCCTGTCAGTGAATCCCTATCCCGTCTGCTGAGCTCCTTCTTTCTTTTCCTAGCTGCTTCGCTTCCTATCCTTTCCTGTCTTTTGGCTTCATTTCATTTCTTTTCCTTTCTGTTGGCTTCCTTTACGTCTGTCCTAATCTCAGCCGAGCACTGGGAGCAGATATGGCTTATTTAGTGTTTGAAGATCCCCCTCTATCCTACTGGCACTCGAACATCTCCTAGCAGGCCAAGGTAGATGAGGATAGCAGATACGTAGCAGGAAGCTGTTTGTGTATGGAGGATTTGATCTCATCCTGATCCCAAACACAAAAACACACTTTTACTCAGGGTCAGACATACACTACTTTTGGCCAACAAGGCATGCAAGGTGAAGGAGCAGTTTGACTGCATATATTACATAACTGGTCAATGTGACAGTGGGGAAGATCTTAGCTGGAATGGATTCCTGTTACGTGTTTCAACAGATGCATGTTATTAATATTAGTTTCATTGGCAGCAGCTGTCCCATAATGGAGTAAATACTGCAGGAGTTTCCAGGAATTAGATATGAAGATTTAAAGAATTAAATCTCTGATGATAAAGACTAACCCAAGACGAGATTAGCCCAGCTTGGCACAAAGACTGGAAGAAAGGCAAAACAGCTAGTTTCCATCAAAAAAGGAGAAATACAACTTCCAGCAACTTGTCTACAAGCTGTTTCATGTTAGCAAGCGAGCGAGCAGTACATCCATGTTAGGTTAGGTGTTCCAGTTAGTACCACTGACCAAAGCGCTGGCTCAGATCTGGAGCTGGTCCCCTTTATCCAAATATATCTATAGGCTATTGTTATCAGTTCTCATAAACCTGTGTCTGTGCAAACATAAATTCATCCCATTTAAGTTTAAGATGCACACAGAAGAGGAAAGCAGCAGCTGCTCTGGTTATTGTGATTAGAGCAGTGCTTTAGTGATTTGGCAAGATGCTCTGGTGATAAACAAGTGATTATGTACATGATCCACTCCAGCCACCCCGTCCATCATCTCCTCTCCCAAAAGCCAACATGTCAGATGTGTGCGTCTGAGTCTCTGATTCAACTGAGGCTCTGGTGAGAGACTACCTCAGGGAGGTCTACACGGATAAGCATTTAAAAACACTAATCTCCCCAATCACGAATGCTCACAGATAACAGTCTGCTTGGGCAGTGATCAGCGTGAAGATTACAGAAGGGATCTGGATCTGATCACTCCTGGTGATATCAGATGGGTGTTTGAAATAGATTTGGGGAGTTCTGCAAAACTGAAATTATCCAGCTTGTGAAAAAAAAAACGCAAAAATCGTCTCAGTGAGAAAAAAGCTGGAGAAGTCAGAGAACACTGTCCCATCCAAACTAACTTATGTTGCTGTGGGGACTCCAAAACTGCAGAAAGTGACGGATCAAAAGATAAGATGACAAGCAGTGAGAAACCATTTTGTACAAAGAAATAATTAGGGAAATCTCCTAAATGCCTCTACATTCAGTTCGATGATGCCGCCTGGATTTTTCAGCGTGGTTCTTGAAATGATCTTTAAAAGGCTTCTTCCTGCCTGTTGCAGCCACACACGCTGTCAAGCAGCTTTATGGTCATGATTCATGCAAAAGCTGCAGAAATGTTGCAGGAACACAACTCAGTCTCAACAAAAAAGATAATATGCCAGTGTTGTGTTTATAGATTGTTTTTGCTACCAGAAAAAACAGTTATTAGGTTTAATAATGTGGAAAACTGGAGCTTATTCTTCAAAGCATTGGATGAGAGGCAGGGTAAACCCCGGACAGGTCGGTGACTATCACATGGTTAAAAGCCAGTCACTCAATGTATTTGCTTTGCGTCTCATTCACTTCTTCTCAAGGCCACATGATTAAAAACTTCAAACACATTTGCTGGTCAAGGTTCATCTTTATTGATCTTTTAGCCAATTTAAATATTTCGGTCTTCATGTGTCTTTGTGAAAGAGGCACTGACTGTACCCGTGTCACCAGACAACACACGGCACTGCGCTCAGTATTCCACGATACTATGTGAGACTAGAGTCACATCACAAGTTTGAGCCTTAGACACGCAGACAAACATTCAGATAAATGTTTTCCAGCTCTTAACTTGCATGTGTTGTGATCTGTATGAGGAAACCTGGAGAAGCTTCTAGCCGAGGAGCCAACACACTGCCCCGTTACATGTTCATGTGTTGTTTACATTTGTTGTTATTTATAATTTATGCCATAGGAGACTGCCGTCTATTTAAATACCAATAGCAGTAAATGTAGAATTATGTTTAACCACATGAATTGTGGCTTTTCCTTTAAAAATGTCAGTTTGATGTCATTTAGTTTGGTTTATGTCATGATTTATGCCATAAAGGCTTATTTCAGGTGGAGAAATTGATTTTAGATCTGTTTCTACTCCACTACATGCCTGATTGGGTCATTTTTCATGTCTCCGTGCCATCAGGTCATGCTGTACCACAGCTCTGATCCGTACAGCGGATACAGGCTCCTTGTTTTGGTTGGGCCTCAGGTAAGCGGCAACCAAGCAAAGGCTTCCAGAAGGCCTTTCTCATCTTCCTAGCCGAGCATGGCATAATCGCAGCACAGACAAAACACCAAATCCAAAGCTGATCAACATCAAAGCCGCCACTCCTCCATCTTCTCTCTGTTCTCTGTCATCGCTCCTTTCACGCCCCGTCCCCACAAACCCAGCTTCACCCAACTGTTTCCTCGTCCTTTCCCTGACCTTGCATCGCTCTTTTTATCCACTGATTATCAACGGCCGTGGCTGTTTTACCCCCCTCATCTTCTTTCTCTTTGCTCGTCCCCCTTTTGCTCTCAGTGTGTGGGCTGCTGCTCAACAGGAGGTCGTCCACAGGTAACTCAGAGGAGCAGCCCGCAACGTTCATGCACAGAAAAGAAAAAGAAAGAGGAAAAAGTAAACGAGAGGAAATAGGATTAGGGTGGGGTGCGGGGGGTCTAACAACACCATCATCACCATCATCATCATCGGAGCCTTAATCAGGCCCAGTTACATCTCAAACCAGCCTTGAATGTTTGCCGCTCGTAATAATGTGCACCTTCTGTCTAATTTGGCCATTATTCAGGCCTGTCAGACTGCAATTATTTAGAGCTTATCTCTCTCGCACACGAAATGACGCGTTTGTCACGCTTTTGCTCCACGCACAAACACACACACCCACAGAAAAGTGCACAAACACACACACAGGGCGCTTTAGAAATTCCATTGATGACTGCCTGCGATAGGACCTGGTGCCCCTATTTCACCCTCCATCCCCCTCATCATTACTGCATTGATTACCTTGGTTGGCTTATCATCTACACATATTCAATCTCATCAAGAGAAGCCACACACATGCACACTCCATATTGTTTACGCATAGATGGAGATTGCATTGTTGTTTATCCCCCGAGTTTGTTTATTCTATTGGCTGATTTGTGTTTAGTAATGTCATCTATCCCCCTCTGGACTTGGAGCCAAGCAGTGTAAAAGAAAAGAAACACAATCTCTCCATTCAGATTGGCTGAGAATGGGATGCATGATATTGGGTTTCTATGATCTTTTGTGAGCCGTAATTTGATGCCACGCAAAGTGTTTAGCGGAACAAATATAGAAACGTTGTTAAATTATATCATAAATTAGTGATCAGGAGGAAGCGACGGAGGGAGGGAGACGGAGATATATATGTATTTATTGCAGTGATTGGGTTACATTTGCCATAACAAGACCAATGTTCCACATAGCATTTTTTTTTACGACATCCCAATTTAGTTAGTGTTATTCAGAGAACAAACCAGCCATGTAATACACAATAAAAGTTAGAGTAATGATGTTTTTAGGCAATAAAGCCAATGGATGTGGCTGTTATTAAAGCATCTTTACAATTGCAAAACAATTCTTATCAACTGGGAAATGCTGCATTTTCCGAGGATGAGGAAATGAGGCAGCGAACAAAACTAGCCATCAGATAGTGCGCCTCCTTAATTCTCTCATCCCCTGTTAAATAATATCATTATCATTGCCTAATGACGATGGTGCAGCAGTGCTTATGGAATAAGCCGATTAGGACAGAGACAAACAGCATGGGGCCAGGAAGCACGGCGAGGCCATTTACCACTTCATACAGGACAAATGAGTGTGTCCCTACCATCCTTCCTTCTCTCATTCCCTTTTTCAATCTCCCGTCCCCTCCACACACACACACTCTCCACTTCCATCTATTGCATTTTTCTTTTTTTATTTACACCAGGTCATCATGAAGTATTTGATTTCCTCTCCTCCCTCCTCTGCCTCCTTCCCTCTCTCCATTCCACCTCCTTCCTCATCCCCCCACCCCACCCCACCCCCCACCCCTCCTTTGTGCGGAGGTAATCGTAGATGCAAAGGGAAGGGGGCCGCGGGGCTCTTATCAGCCCATAACATCTGTTGGCGTGTCAGGTGATGAGATGGAGCGCTCGCGGCCTGCCGGCGGCCTGGACGGCTCCTTTAATGCAGAGAGGGGAGTGTGCAAACAAACAGCGGCTGATAGGGTCTATGCTTGTCACAATCGCTCAGGACCGTGATCTATCTTCCCTCTGCCTTTTCGCTCTCTCTTTCTTTCCCCTCTCTGTCTCCATCTTCCCTTCTCCTACTTGAGTGCTCATGTTCTTCTTCACTTTCCCCCCCCGCCTCACTCTTTCGTCCTGTTTTTATTTTCAATCAAACCCCCGCCTCCTCTGTTCATCATGTTTCTGTAATTTAGCCTCTTGTGTTTATTTCATGATTGTGGAAGTGCCCGCAGCGTTGATCAGGTTTTTGTAATGGTTTTCGGGAGCCTGCAACCAGAGAGGAAAGGGAAGTGGATGTCTGACAGTGAGATGTAGTAGATAAGATGGTCAGCGGGACTATCAGTGTAGACTTACAGTGACTGTTATCAGGAGCCATGAATGCTCAAAGAAAATCTTTTGGCCTTATCAACATGCTCATTTCCACAATCATCAGCAGCATCAACAGTGCCATCACTGGGAGCACCATCATTATCATCATCATATCCATCATCATCACTGTCATTAACAGTATTGGCATTGTGACGAAGAAAACCATCAGGATCATTATCATCATTATCAAGGTCATACATTTTCCTGTCATTTCTACTCAGTCTGCTTGTTTCAAGATCCACAGAGCCCACAGACTATTTCTGAAACAGGAGAGGTTCAGCAACATTGAAATGGTTTGGTTAAGTGATATATATATATAGTCAAAATACAACATGTCAGACGGCAGAATTAGAAAATGTAATAACTGGGAAATTGAATCACATGAACAGAAAGCAGACAAGTTAAAAAAAACAATCAAAAAGATATTACAGGAATGATCATCTAAGGCCACATTACAGGACTGAAACCATTATAATAATATGTAGGCAAGTACAATTACAAGTCCCTCATACAAATTTCAAGAAATTAAACTTGAGATAATACCAATTAGCGCTCGATAATAACTGCTCTTTTTAGTATATGACGTCTGGAAACGACCAGGAGGATTCTTGTCAGAGTGAGAGGTCGCATTAGGTCATGAATTGTTCATATTGTACAACATTTCTTTTTTTATCTTTTATGTAATGACAACAAGAAACCGTATTTATTGTATTATGTATTGGTATGGTGTATAACTACATACAGTGTTTTATCCAAATATTTCTACATGAACACACTGTTTAAGTTGTATTCATCTATTTCATGCAGTAAAAGCATTAAGCATTTTCAAGATCTCCCTTCTTGCAAATTGACACTGCAACAAATTTGGTTTTAACACAACATGCAATATTATTAATAAGATTGGTTTAAATATGTTACATGTTCTTGATCGCAGCATTTACATTACGATTTGTATTTGGTCTGATTTGTCTTTTATTTTGTTGTTATTAAGGCGCCAACCACCTTCAAATAAACTACAGTCAGCACATCACTAGCATGATGCTAGCTAATGTCTATCCTTTTCATCCTTTATTCTGTTCAGGGTGATCTGGAGCCTATCCCAGCATGCAATGGGTGTGTACACTCCATACTGGTTAGTTACCACAGGAACAAACATTCTCACCTAGAGGCTATTTATTCTCCCATTAAACGTCATAGCCGTTCCTCCGGGCCTTTCTGCAGTTTTAAATGAAAATCTGATCAACTCTCAGACTCTGTGCAAAGGAAGAGTTATAAAATGTCTAGAATAAGTCAAAAGAGTTTCCCGTGAACAACTCTTGATAAAGACATAAATCTTGAAATATAACATGTTGACATTCTTAAAATGGCGAAAGTCAAGTTCATTTACGTACACTCACCTGTATTAGAGCTACAAGAACATAATATTTAATGATATTTAAAATGTGTTACATCAATCAGCTTGTTGAGCTGCAGAGCATCTGTTCATGACTAATGAGAAAACACAAACACAATATGTTTTCAGTGACTGATCGGGACGTCCACATTGTCACATTAAACAACTATTCTTACACTGAGCCGCAGTGTGTTTCAAAACAAAACGATAAAAACTGAATCAAATTGGAACTTTAACCCACAGCCGGCAGAAATCCTTTGCTCTCCATCCCATCCCAAATGAAACAGGATTTCATCCCCATGTCTAAGTGCTTTGCAGGGACTACGTCAGCCCCTGTGCTGAACTGTACTGCTCCTTCTGAAGCTACACAACTATAATGTCATTGTCAGATGGCTTGTGGCAGCAAGATCAATAGTTAGTAATTCCTTGGCTGGGGGTCTGAGAGTCCTCACCCCGCTCTCTCTGTCTGTCCCCCCCGAGCTAGAATGTCCTCTAATGGAGTAGGCCAGATCTAATCACTGCAGTAATTGAAGTTTACTTTGAAGCTTTCAATCTAGGAGAATATTTAAAGACAAAGCCACCATGAAACACTATCTACTGTCCCAGGCCTGATGTGATCTGGATCTAGTGGCCTCTTCAATAATAGATGAGAGTCTCAAACATACTTTAATCCCTCCTTTCGTCACATTCGTGCATTAGATTTAAATTAATTCAAGATTCGAGTGTCTGACCACCATGAGCATTTTGAAGGCCAACAGTAATGCAGTTATTGCGGGCTGAGTGATTTATGCTTCTACAAACCATTAGTCTGTTCACAAAGTGAAACTGTGGCAAAACGGTTGTTCGGGATTGGCAAGAAGGTGGCTGTGGACAAGTAAAAAATAAAAATAAATTGGAGAGGAAAAGATTCCTGAAGCTTCATACAATCAGAGCGGACATCAGTGCAATTACCTGACAAATACCCAAAGATAGCGGACATTAAATACGGTATAATTAGTTTGAACAGAGAGAAAGGCTTAGAGAAATGTGTGCATGTAGCCCAGTAGTTGTGCAATAATTGGCTCTGGTGCTACACAGACTTTGGTCTTTAACTATCAAAGCCAAAGATTCAGCGTATAGAGTTTTTGCCATTAAGCAACATATTGCAAACAATTGTTTCATTGAAATTGATGGAGTGCAAAAGTTTGATCCTTAAATCTTTAACTGCGAGATCCCAAAAACACGATAGCTAGTTTAAACCCACAATGACAGACAGAAGGGACAGTTAATGTAAAGAAACACAGAGAGCAGCAGCAGGGAGCACAGTGCAAACATGACGTTTCTTCCACAAACCTGTTCTGAAGCGTGCGAAGCTGCATGACCAGCAGCAGACGTCCCTTCGAGTGTTTGATTATACAGTTAACCCCCAATAACAACAACACAAATCTGCTACAAAACCCATTCAGCCTATAACACTCAAATCAGATTTCAACACCAGCCAAATCAACCACATGACAGTCTCATAATGCACATGGCAAACAACAACCAAAAGAAAAATAATCTCAAGTCTAATAGATTATTATCAGCAACCACATGCAGTACAAGCGGACATTAGCAGCTAGCAGAAAAACTACACAGCAGCATCAGAACGCACACAAACAGCGAGTGAGCAGAAGCAAGGCATCAGCACATTAGAAATCAGCACTTACCTTGCTGAAGTGAAGCAGCGATCCCCTGGCATCTCAGCCACACATGGGCCTCAAGCTTGAAGTGAGTATTTGACATGTACTAGCAACACTGATAAGCAGCAGATGACCGTCAGCACATGGAAATGAGCTTATGGTTGGCAACAACTGAGTTTAGCAGCAACCATGAGCAGGGGCTCTAATGCTTTGCTAAATATGAAGTGTGTGGAGAAAATGTGAACGTGACAACCTGTGTTGTGACAAAAGCCATGCTCAGTTTCCCATGAAGTGCATACTGGAGGAGAATAATTGTATGGATGGGCAGCGTGCAAGAAAACAGTCATGTAAACATCCTTAAAGCCAGCGTACAATTAACCCACAACAAAAAGGCAACAAACTGCCACACAATCAATTCAGCTCATTACACTCAGAATACTCCAACCATGATGATGATTCATATTTCACCACTATGTAAATCAATAGCTTGAAGGCCTCATAATGCACACAAGGAACAACAACCAAGAAAAATATGCTTCGTCACTACCAGAAATCAATCCACAGTAAATGAGAATGCAAATATGGCACACAGCGAGATGAGAGCACCAGAGAAAGCAGGAATTATCAGCCAGCAAGCGCCAAGACATCTGAGACACAACAGAAAGCAGCACCTGCAGTCAGGACATGAGCAACACAGATGTTAGCAAAAGCAGCTCCTACCCTGCTGAAGTGAAGCATCCACCTCTGGCAGCTCTGCAGGTTTCAGCTGATCCAAACTGCCAGCATCAAGAAAGGGAACTGTGATGTGATGAAGAGCCAGCAAACACTTCCTGAAGCAACACGTAAGACTGTTGGTGACCAGCAGGCTAACCATCCAGCTAGCTTAAATGCTACATGAACATTAGTTTCTCTTACTAATTATGTCATTTATATGTAGCTTTGGCTAATATTGTTGCTATACATTCATGACAATAAAGCTAATTTGTGTTTGAATTTGAATTACCTTAGCAGGGTTCATGGACAGGTTGGCATGATGGCTGGGCAAAACAGTGCGCAGGGCGTGGACAGCTTAAATAGCCCGCCTTTTAGTGCACTGGGGTGCGTTTGATGTGTTGCAGCCAGTAGAGTTTGTCATGTGACTTGGGTAGCACACTCCATACATTCAGTTTATTACTGAAGCTGGTGAATACCAATATTCCCAGATAAAGTGGCACAACTCACTCATTCAGTATTATTAAAACAATAAATAAAGGAGCCATTAACTAAAGCAGCTTGTGTTTGTTATTTTATTACAAATAAGAATATATTTGTGTGATAGTAACAGATGAGGGTTTGAAAGCCTTTTTGTTCAACAGTGCTAACGTATCACTGGCAGGTGACGTGTTATGTTGGACACTGTGATTCTAACATTTTCCCAAATGTTTGTACAAATGTGTACAGGTTTGTCATTTGGAGCTATATTAAAAAAATCACTTGAAATAGATGTGAGATGTCTTGGTGGGTTAGTGGTGATGATGATGGTGCTGGCCTCCTTCTCCTTGTTGCTCAGTTGTCACTATTAAATAAAAACTAAATGCCAGGTGAATAATATAGAATAAAGACTGTGTGCACGCCGGCTAATATGATATCAGCCTCCCCTGCAGTATGGAGCAAAAAGGCTTGCAGTGGAGCTGGTTTTGTGAAAAAACATGAAACATCTGTGAGGTAGATGCCTTCACTGGTCAATATTTGATCAAATCAGTCCTTTAACTAACCATAATATTCCTAATTTCCCTGCATTGTGCTAAATGTCCGTCTCAGCTGTGCTCTGTTGCAGTGACTGAATGGCTCCTGTTGATTGCATTAGTTGTGTTGCGTTGCTTGGCTGTGGTAGATGCAAGTTGTGTCAGTGGTTGCGGTTGCTTTGGTGGCATCTGTCCTGGCAGTGGCTCTCTGATTGATAGGCCTGAGCACAGAGGGGCAGTGGGAGATGAAGAGAGGTCTGATAGCGGGCCGCTAGATACTCCCTGATTCACTGTGTGTCAGATACTGATAACACTGAGACTCAGGGAGAGAATGGCAGAGAGAGTCTGAGAGGGAAGTGAGAAGAGAAATAAGGGCATACATGAATACTTGGAAGAAGAGGGAAGAGGGAGGAAAAAGAGATGCTTTAGATGTCACGTCAGTGGAGTGGAGTGTGGAGTATGGGATTGTGGTCGGTAGCTTATTTCATCACACTGACAAATCGAGGTGTGAGTCCTATAGCTCTTGACTTCACGTTGTCATGCGGACAAGCCTCCTCACAACACGATCTTCCTCCTTCGTCTCTCCTTTTCGACTCTCCGTTGCTCTTTCTCATCTATTCTTCCTCTCTGTCTCTCCAAGTGTGTGTATGTGTGCGTCCTTGTCCTGGTTTTTATTAATAACTATCTGTGGGAGATGAAATAAAGGCGGTGTGTTTTTTATGTGGCTGGCGTGGTCACAGTGCTGTCATTGTAATGTATGTCTTCCGATAGCACTTTGAGGGGAAAAAATGGAGTGCACCTTCCTCTCCTCTTTCTGCAGCTTCAGTGTATCAATAGCATCACTCTTCTCACCCGCCTCCCACCTTCTTCTTTCTCTCTCTCTTCTGTCGCAATCTATCCACTTTCCCATTTTTTTTTCTCAGATGCCCCGACCTTATCTATCCATTTTATCTCCCTCCAGTTTTCGGCGCCATTTCTTCTCTTCCTCGCCTGTCGCTCATCCTGGTGTCACCAGGTTTTCTGTCGCCGGGGGAGGAAGGCAAAAGGTTTCAGGAGGAAGCCATCTTAGTCAGGAGGTCACTGATGACACACGTGTGCACACAGACGTGCTGTACAGTGCACCTGATGGTCACAAGTCATTTAGTTTTAAAGATAGATAAACATTTTTGAGGCATACCTGTCTATCAGACTCGTGATCCCGCTCAGACATCTGATGGATGCTGACAATGCTTGTGGTAGCATTCCTCAACTGAAAAGCATAGCTGAGCGTGTCACATGCTCCTCGTGCACACGTAGCACCTGCAGGTACAATACATGCAGGTAATGTGGCCATGTGGTTTCAACCTTGTGACATCTTATTTGTGTCATTAGCTCAAACTCTGTGTGACCCTGTCTGAATGAGGCGTCTTTGTACCTGACATATATAATAACATCATGTGCAGACTTTAGTTTAAGCCTGTTTTCATTTACATTTAATTTCCTTCTGCTTTCGTGTGATTTCTAATTTTTTCACCAGTGAAACCAACACAGAAAAGGTCCGAAGCCACTTTGTCTGCCATTGAAATAGATTTGGAAGGAAATCTGATGGATTAAGTTATGCCACCCTTTTTTTAGCACAAACACACCTCAATGTCTCAAAGTTTATAGCCATGGTGGACCAAGTCAGGGTCTGGTGGAAAAGGAGAGAGGAGGACAGAAGATAACAGACATAAAACAGCATGTTTTTATGCTGGATTAACATTACTGTATCTTATGTGAGATCAGTCATGTTGACCCTTGTCTCAGCTGTTTCATTAGTGACATTGACGGGGTTTTTTAATTTCATCTGGACCCTGCATAGGGAGTATTAGTTTATAGCACAAAGACTAAATGATTTGGTTTCAGGTTGGTTATCCTAAAGAGGATTCAACTGTGGAGATTACTGAACCAGTAAAACTCACAGATGTGGAGGAATCGTCCTTTTTCTCTTTATTTTCCACCTGGCATCGAAGTTCTCTGTGTCAACCACTGAGTGTGAATTCCTCACATAGCTTCTCTTATCTATCAGCAGAAAGGAAAAGCAGCTTGGTGGTTTGTCATAGCACCGACGATTCTGTTGAAATTACATCTAATGACCAACCAGCTCAGATTATGATTTTATATTTATCTTTCAAGAACCATTGTGCAGAGCTTAACTGCTGTCTGGACTCAAAATATGCCACCATAATGTGCTTCTTAAAGATTCTACTTTGTAATCATTATATGGATTGAGTTACACACAGTGGATTTCAGGATGTGCATTCAGCTCCTGCTTTAAACCACTTAATATCCTTACAGGTCTACTGCAGAGCAGGTCAGCTTGCCAATAAACTGGGGTTGTGTTTATGTATGTGATTTTATTGATATGATCCAGCTCGTTTTATTAGATTTGTAATGTATTATTGATGAATTCTATGTTGGTTATCTATGGGAGGCCTTTACCTTTACATCTAGGTAAAAACTGGGTAATATTAGTTTGAATTGTTTTTTTAGACATCTAAATTGCACATAACTGCTGTTTCTACATGCTTTTCAGTGAAAGATTTATTGAATAGACAGTAATACATGACCCAGATTTCTAAAACAATTTCATGTCTTAACCACATTTAGTCTGATTTGAAACTACACATCTTGAACATCTAGCTGTTTTGATCTGTGAATCCCCACACAGGTGGGTCGTAGCGTCCTGTGGTCTCGATGAGGTTATTCCCTGCACATTTTTTTGGAATTTCAGTCCGAAAAAAAATCCCAAAGTAGATTTATAATTTGGCAATCGGCATCCTCAATCCAAGTAGTACTGGTTGCAGCTTTCAGTAACTCATTTAAGTTAATCTTGCTAACAACAATTTGTTATAAACGTCATAAAAGTGGAGATCTCCCAGTGGAGGACCAGTTTGGCAGGTGAGTGTGAGATCAGTATGGCGGTCTACTGGTGGAGGTTGAAGACTGGAGGATGTGCTCTGTGTTTAGCATCGATCAGCAGGAGATGGAGGTCTGACTCCCAGCCCGCTGTTGTGTCGGCCTGCCCTAATTGATGTAATGAATGTGATTAGGTGCTATCTGAGGGATCACAGAGCCTGGCCTTTTTCCTTATCTCTCAATGCTTCCTGGGCCCTACAGAGTGGACCAATAATGGATCAGAATGGGGGGAGATGGACTGACTTCAGCCTAAAGATGGAGGAGTTACCAGACTCTCATCCACAATGAGAACAGTCACATACATCAGCGCCATGGAAAAGGACACAGATGCTTTCACATGTGGCTTATTCATGAAGGTGGAAAGAAAGTCTTTCATGTACATTTTCAGTTATGGACTTGGAAAATCTTAGCTTTATCATAGATGAACTGTTGTATTTTGCTTTGTGTTACCAGCTCAGAGGCACTTCATCAAGAAGTGTATCCAGGTCTGTTATATTAGTTGTTTCAGTCAACTATGTTGAGAGGAGGCAGACTGAACAGAGTGCAGTATTCAACAGTGCAACACTGCCATCCTGTGGAGAAATGGAGTCTTGCACTGGGGCACAGCACAGGATTTCACTATCAAAGAGTCTTCATCGTTAAAGGATGAACATTTAGACCACTGACTTGATGAATACAGGGATTTAAGAAGTCAGTGGCTTCATCAGGGGCATCATCCAGCCATCCTCCATGAGGATGTGTCCGTTGGAAATGCCTTTCACAATGACACACTCAAGCGATATAAGTGCAGCCAGGGACACCTTGTTAACATGTGAAGTTAAATTAAGAAAATCAAATTGGATCGCCAGGAAGCTCCTGGTTGTGAAATATCACCTCAACATATGATGGAGAACTATCAAACAATATCGCATGTAAAATATGAAAAATGTGTGGTAAATACAGCCTTTCATTTACCTGTACATCCATCAGGCAAACAGCATGATTGAGCTGTGAAATGTGTAAATACAATGAGGAAAGAAATGGAGGAAACGATGGAGGATGACAGTCACTGGTATTTGATAAAAGGTCAACATTGGTCTGTTAGTGAATCTATAAACTGGTCAAACATTCGATTAAAATCTGCAGTAGTAATCATTGCGCCTTTTTCTCAGTCTAACACATTATCAGCACATCGAATACACACAAAAGCACAAAGAACAAGCCTGTGTTCCACTTTATTAGTCCTATGATATTTTATTTACATTTCACAACCGTGACGTCTGTGATCCTGAATAGAGATATATGTATTCTCCACGTAGTGCCGTTTAAAAGCATTATTTATTAAAAATTACTTCATTTTAACGGAATTTTCAATTCCATCTCAAAATAAGCTTTCTGATTATGGGGGGGGGGGGCTGGTTGATGCAGATACACAGTTTCTGTTAAATAATTAATTAGACACATCCACTAATCTGAACAAAAGTTAGTCCCTCATTTCGTTCATCCAATGAGTGTGATAGCGATTTTATTTAAACTCAGCCATGCTGTGTGCTCCACATATTACTCCAGCTGGCTGTACTCCTGCTGCTGAGACTAGTGTTTTAATAATGATGAAAGTGAAACTTATATTTTATGGAGAAAATACAAATACAAAAGTGTCCAAAGCACGTTCAATAGCTAACTGCATCAAATAAGATTTGCAGCATTTGAACTCCTTCATTGAGAAAAACACTCTTGATATTTCCCATCAGGTGAGTGCTGCCCCTCTGTGGTGTCATCGCTGATGCTGCTCTCTTTTCCACCTGCCAGCTGCTTTCATTTATGTCATGTGTGCAAAATATCCTAAAGAGGGCAGTGTGACACAACAAATACTCTCCTCTGCATTAATCCTCCTTCTTCCCTCCTACAGACGAAGAGCATTATTGCATATATGATTCAATAAGATTTAACCTTTATTTTTTCTATGTATAAGTGAATCCAAGTTGTCTTTAAAGGCTTTTTGAGAGTATTGTACCCATTAAAGATAACATACTGGAATGAAACCACTGAAAGCTGTGAGCCTGTGAACATACGATGTAGATGATAAGTGTCCGACATCCTCAGATTCGTGATCACATGTGTAAGTTTCCCGATTACAGCTTTCATGAACATTGATCACAAGCCACCACACCACGTGCTGATGCTATTAATTACAGCAAATGCTGCATAGCTTTCACATCATCAGAGGCCACTGCCAATCATTAAAATAAATGTGTGCTATTAGTGTAATGGTGGAGGTTTGGATGTGTCTCAGAATTCAATTCAATAAAGCTTTAGTGTCCCTGGGGGGGCAATTCTGGTGCAGCATGAAAAACACACGGGAGAAAGGTGGTGTGCAACAATAACAACAACACCAACAAACAATAAGCTTTCAAGCTCTCTCTCCTGAACTGAGGAGTCGTTCATGCCACATAAGAAATTCTGGATCTTATACAACATGTTAGATTTTCAGTCTGTGAAGGACAGAAAACAGAAAAGGACAAAAACTTTGTATCTGTTGTAGAGGTAATGAAAAATAAACTTTACCAATAAGCTTCTTATTTCATATCAGCTCATATGAAAGGCATCTTTAATTGTTGATGTATTACACCGATAAAGCATCGGTTTATTTAAACAGGAAAATGAAGATTTGCAGCAAACAGAACATAATAGAGCTGCAGGAATAATACCAGATGAGAAAAACACATAATGCGAGTTAGAATATTTGTGTTAAATGTTTCAGAACTAATAGATTAATTGACAGTTAATCTCACAATGCTGTGTAAATGGCATTTAATCTAAATCATTTGAATAATATTTCAGGATGGGAATAGGTGTTAAAATGTTAGCCCGGCTCCTTGGAAACCAGACTCATTATTCTGGACTGGTCATGCAGAGCTAGTTTCTGATAAACAACACATAACCCAGCCTTTACTGCACATAAAACAGGTTATGGGAGGTTACAGGCTGGATTACAACAGCTGTTTTGACCAGCCTGTGATGTCTGCCTGTCTAACGTTGGGTCTTTATTTTTCTTTTCTGCTTTTACTTCCTTCGATCATTCTAACCTTGTCATTGCAGGTCTGCCATTCTTCACCTGTCCACCAGCTGCCGCTGATTAGTTTATAGCTCCTTTGTTTGTCTGCCACTTGAGGTCAGCTAATTGATTCTCGCCTGCCTTGCCTTTGGATTTGTTTGTAGGGTTTCGTGGCCTTGCCTTAAAAGGAGAAGAGGAAAAAGGCATTAACCACAGGCGCTCCATGGTTGTTAAGATAAAGGAGAAGCTGGGATATCAAAACTGTTGCATTTAAAATATTAGTTTTGGAGGGAATTATGAGGAACTGATTTTTAAAAGGATGTTGTCACGGCTCAAGATGACTCCACGCCTCCGTCATGTGGTATAGATGTATAAATCAGTTTTACTTAATAAAGCTTTTCTACATTAGAGCAGAAAAGCTTACTGTATTTACCAAGTCTCCTTTATGGAGGAGGGAAGATTCTTGGCTAATGGAGACATAAATTAATCCATAAACGCAGGCAGGTGGAAGAGGTAAGAGAGCCGGTGCTGGCAACAATGCGTCTGTCTGGAGGATGTCTGGAGGTTTCACCTTTCTGTGAAAGATTATCAGGAGCGTCATGAATAATACTTTTCAAAGCCTGAGTTGAGTCTTGAAGTTTGATTTGCATAATCAACTTAATTCATGACCTGTAATGATCCATAATGATAATAAATTCACTGTGAGCCCCGAAGGGCGGCCATATTTTCTCTTATTCTACCTGGTCTCCTTGCCTACAAGATGTCTCAAATGAATTACTGAGGTTTAGTTTGGACGATGGATGGATGGATGTTGTCTCCAATTCATAACATAGATCTGTGTGAATAAAAACATGGATTCATTCATTGCTCAAAAATACTCATACTTAAAGGGAGTTTATTTAATAATTTTAGATTTTTACCTTTTATTTATTCAATTTATCAGCGTCATGGTGGGATTCTGCTGCTGACTGTCATGCGTGGGCTCGTTTGTGCCTTAAATGGAAACACTAAATCATCTTCGTCTGACCACATTTCATCACGTTTATTGCCTTAATATTATAATTACTTTAACAGCTGTACAAAACAATTGTTTTATTAGTTAAACATGCAGCAATTTAATACATCTGCTTCTAAGATGAAGCAAATTAAACTTGTAATCATAGTTTTAATACTGGGATACTACTGTAGATTGGACACAGTACGACCCTTTGACAGGGCTTGTGTGGCAGCACAAGAAACGGTGGAAAAGGCATTAATGAGGCAGGGTGAGAGATGGGATGAGGCTGAAAGACAGATTCTGTGGAGGAAAGTGTCAATGAGGTGGATGGAGAGAGCAGATGCATGTTGGATGGCAAGCTGTCAATAGACACCGAGACAAGTAGTTGTCCAGTCTCTGTGCAACCATAACAAGCTGTGGAGCCTCACCCTCCCAACCTCCCCCACCCCTCCCCCCTCCGTTCCAGTTCCCCTTTGGCCTCGGCTCGGCCTGCTGTCTGGGACCTGGGTGCCTGAAATCCTGGTAATAACGATAGCATTGATCGCTGTGCCTGGGATGGCCAATTATAGCTTCCATAGCATCTAATGAGGAGCAATCGCTCCGGTGGCAATTACTGCAGGTGTATAGCACCCCGGGACTGAGATGGAGAGCTGCAGACACGGGGAAGTTCAAGTGAGGCAAATAAAGAGTGCTGCTGTTACCACTTATGTCTGAATTTAAATGTGGAATGAGTGCAATTAATGTAAAAACTTAAATGATGTTACACATTGTCATTAGTTTGACTCTCTGTGTGCCAGGAGCATTTTAGGTTAGTGCTGATTTAGTGTGTTAGTTTGAGTAAGGCATCTTTTCAGGGACCAAAAATATTTTTCAGAATCGTCTGGGGGTCAGTCAAACATTTCTTCAGAGGAAAGGAAACGTATTTTTAAATATTACATTGAAATGTGTTCATGAAGACATTAGCATATATATATTATGTTAAACAGGCACATTTTAACTTTCTCTCTCTCCTCTTCATTGTTAGAATCGATTAGAATAACATGGAACATAAAGTAAAACCTTGTTGTCTTTAGCTCACCACAGCATAAAAAGGGGCAGCATATAACATCAATATCTGACTAAAACAGGCTACGTGATGAAGGATATATTAATAAATAAAAAAGTGTGGTAAAAGTGGTTTTTAATCAGCTAAAAAAAAAGTAACCTTAAGTGAGATTCTTGCTCTTGCGAGTATTTTTTATGCCACTTGATAATTTGACAGAAAGCTCCGGTGCGGTGCTGCAGTCACGTGACAGACGTTACCGGCTGTAACGTGATGAAACGCGCCCTTGGAACGATGCTTAATTAGTCAAATGTTTGTGTAACGTTGGCTCAGGGGTCTGACTTGGTTAATGATTTTAGTTTTGCTAACTTTAGTGAAATACTTAGTGCTAGCTGTGCTGTTAGTGTTTGATAGACTAAGGTAGGAAAGTTAAAGTCACCTCAGGAGGAGTTTTCTGCACCTGCCTCAAACATGAAGTAACGTTATAACTCTGGATCAGTGGACCTGAATCTTCCCAAAGGATTTATCCCCAAGGATTCGCTTGAAAAAGGTAAGAGCTGCTTTTGCTAGCATCTGTGCTATGTGTGTTAGAAATGTTTGCAAGGTATGAGACGTGCTACCTGTATGCTAAAGGCTCTGTTGTGGCTGTGCTGCCCCCCTTGCAGGGTCGCCTACCGATATGTGGTTGTTTTTTGGTGTTTACTTTAATTGTTCATTTGTTGTAATGGAGGAGCTTTCCCGCCTCTGCTGAGCTGCTTCTCTTTAGAGGTGAAATTGAGGCTTGCAGTTGGTTTTACAGCATGTTTGTAGTGTTTTTGCCTGTTGGTTCAGTGCAAACTCTGGTTAATGTGTTGGCTGTTTTGTTTCACCTTAAGTCACATTTCACATTTTCTTTACACATTTCGTGTTCAGCTACAAGAACAACAATTATTCATGAGTCCATCCTGGCTACAGGGCTGCTGTACTTTATACTGCAGCCTCACTCATTTGCAACCCGACTAGAAGTGCACTGATGTTCATCTGCTGCTCGATGCTACACTAACATTTCATTACAAGAGGCTGTCTGCTTGAAGCCTTGTGTTTTTGTGATTTTTAGTGTAAATAATTAGCAGCTGCTTAGGTGGCATGTCTTGAGGTACTGCTGCAGGTGCTCACTTCAGTGTATTCCCCTTGTGGTATATCGGAGAGATGAACATGTATGATGCCTGGACCCTGGACCCACACAGCAGATTCTGTGCTGTAGGGAGGGATGTGTATTATTGTCACACTTCAGTTTCTGCTGTATTGGGCTTGATCTATACTGAAGGGTCGTGATGAGGTCGAAGCCCAAATGAACATGGACTGCCACATAAATGAATTTACTCATGTGAGTTGGTGGACTGAATGGAAGAAGCCGTTTTGACTCGGCCCCTGGCGGTCCTTTTCTCAGGCTGTGTGCATTTAGAGAAGCTTACATGGCAGTGGTTTCTGTTAAAGGTCCATCAGTTAAAGCAAAGGATATGGATTTACACAGCGTGAGACGATGGTCCACCTTATGGGCTCAACATGTGTTCTAGGCTTGGATTTTAGTTCCCCAAGTAGGGCCTCTAAAATACCTTTATTATAAGGGTCTCATGAGGCTCTCAGAATTGTTTGTCCTCCACTAGGACACATGCACCGCGCTGCACAGTGAGACATTGCTGTGTCTGGTCCTTCATTCCCATCATTGTGCTGACATCATGTAGGCTGTAGTTCTGGTTACTACTAGAGAGTACAGAGTGGTCTGTACAGTATCCACAGACTGTATCTAAGAAATGGACGTAGTCATGGTGACGCCACCCGTTGGTTTGTGGACCGCCGTTTTGAAGCCTCCAGTTTGGCCGATAGGGCGCCGCCATGTCGAGTTTTTGCAACCA
>JAPMOB010057180.1:0-17029 GCA_029875015.1 Lepomis gibbosus | reverse complement strand
TGAGCCATTTTAATCTAGATTAATTTCAAGATTACAGTGAGATTAATCTAGATTAAAAAATGTATCTATGCCCACCACTAATATAAATATAATATGCACTCTGAATAAGATTGTGTACACCAATACAATACTTGGCAAACTTAAATTGGGTGGGGTGAGAGATACTGAATGCATTTGTCTATTACTGCTTCATTTAATATGGATGTGGATGATGATGATTTTGAACAGGTGCTCGCTCAACAGCCTGCCAAACCATGAATGACTGAAATCTATCCAGGCCCCTTAAAATGTACTTAATTTTTACTCTTTAGATAAATAATGAAAATACAAATGAAAGAAAAAATCATCTATTTTATTAATAACATTGATGGTTATTGTTGCCTCTCAAGGTGTCCATCTCTTTAAAGAGCTCCAAGGCAGATCTCTGTCTCAGTGTTAAATGGAATCGTGCCTCACAATAAGCCAAGCAGATTGGATTATTATTGAGGGAATAATAGAAGGGAATACATTTTTTTTAATTTATCAGAAGGAAAGATCACCAACAACATTTTCACATTATGCTGTTTGTAGCTGTTTTGAAATTGATGGAAACAGAGCACTTTAGAAACTAAGACCCCAGTTAACCCAGAAAATCCATACTATGGTCAAAGTCAATGACAGAAGGGCAAACCACAACCACAATGGCCGACTGTGTTTTAAAAAAAACAAAACCTGTTGTTTCTAAATGTAGCACTTGAAGCAGTTCAGCATATTTGATGACGTTAATGTGCTTGCATGATTCTTCTCTCTCTCTCCACAAGATTAAAATGCAGTTACTGGGAAAAAACAGCCTCAGCTAATAAATGTAATGTAGTGATATGCTGAGACACCTGCCATTCAAACCCCATCCTGAGCATGCTTTGTTAAGCCTTACTGTTTTTTTTCAGAATTCTATTTCACTTAAAGTTTAAATGACAGATCCATGAATTTGAAGTTTTATCAGATGCCAACCGCACCATGGTTCATTGTATTATAAGCACTCTAGAACTCCTGAAGTTATCATGGTGGCAAAACATTCCATAGCAC
Organism: Lepomis gibbosus; assembly: GCA_029875015.1. Classification (NCBI taxonomy): domain Eukaryota; kingdom Metazoa; phylum Chordata; class Actinopteri; order Centrarchiformes; family Centrarchidae; genus Lepomis; species Lepomis gibbosus. The sequence continues at coordinate 15,964 of JAPMOB010057180.1, read as the reverse complement.
AAACAGTACATCCTCAATTGAATGCCAGGTCAACAGTAGAGATAAACTGTTACAGTGCAATCTACCCGGAATGTGTGCTTGCACATATTTATTTGGTCAGTGCTGCAGGAGGTTGATGTGTCTATGTGTCTCAGCAAAAGCTGAGCCAGCTTAAACCTTATTGTCTATGACCCCGCATTAAATTAATGGATCAGTGTTTGCTGACAGATCTTATGATGCACTCAGTAAATAAATGATTCTCAAAACTCTGGAGATACATTTGACAAAGATGGAGAATTTACTTTTGGCAAACTTAGCACTATGGGCTTGAGTACTCTGCAAATGGATATTGGACTTTGTCACAAACAGACCCCAGTGAGGTCCGATTGGCCCCGCCTACTTTGCTCTAGTGCTCTACACGTCAGCCCCCTCCTGTTCATGCTGTACACCTATGACTGCAACCCTTGACATGGAGAGAACTCTGTCTGGCTGATGAAGATGTGCAGCCATCATCGGCCGGATTTCAAACAATTAAAATTCATGTCACAAGACATCACCAATCATGCAGAGGTCATGCTCAACGTCAGCAAAACCAAGGAGATGATTGTTAAGTTCAGTGGAGCTAAGGAGATGTAGCATAAAAAAAGTTTCCTAGGAATCGGCGTCACAGAGAACCTGCTAGGTAATTAATTTCAGAAGAAATTTGTTATATCTGTTGAAATTCTCTTTATATCAGGAATGGACAGGAATCATTACAAGGTTCCATAATGATTTTGTGATTACTTCTGATACATGTTGCTCCAACACACTTTGGCAAACATTCAGCACCTTGGCTGTGCATTTCCTATAAACAACATCCCCACATTTCAGGCATTTACAGAATGTTTTATTCTAGTCTATTAATTATACCTTCACTATGTCTGCATGTCATAATGTGAGAACTTTAGGACTCAAATGCAGCCTCTATACAGCTCAAAGTGGTAACAGAAGATGTGCAATGTTTCTACTAAGCAGAGTAGCGAGCACAGGGCAAGGTGGATTTGTCCGGGTGGGGTGCGAGCAGAGCGGAGCTTAGCGGTCAGCTGAATCTCCGGAAGAAACGTGAACCTGAGCTCAGAGAAACACAGCGTTAATCCAAGGAGCACACAGAAAGCGCATCTTACTTGAATCGAGAGTAGGCCGTGACACATGTACCACGTGTGATTAACTGACAGATCTGGCGAAGAACGGCGAGGAGGGCTGGGGTTGATATACTGCAGGAGCTCGATTAGTGGGATGAGGATCAGGTGTGTAACTTGAGCTTGGCAGCAGGAGCCAGAGAGTGTAGCCACGCCTAAACAAACGCAGACAACACAGAGACAGACAGGGAGAACAGGCAGAAAACACAGGGAAGGGGGGGGGGCAAAAGAACGCAAGGTAGTGGGGAGAAACTGCAGCATACAATTTAAAGAAACGACTGACTGATATTGTAGTGTTTTATAGGCGGTAGTAATATAATATAATAATATAATAAGTGTAATAATGTAGACTAGTTCTGTTTTGCTTGTGTTTTTGGACTCCATCAGAGAATTACACATAGCTACAGAAGTTTTAAAGTCCAAAATAAAGTATTTATTTAAAAGAAACAATTCAATGATAATAATAATAATTCAATTTCATAATTCAAAGTACATTTTTACCCAACAGAAAAATGTATAATGATCACTTTTACTTAAAAATACACAGCGTTGGAAAACTATAAAGCCTCTGCAAGTCAAAAAGCACACAAGGAAGCTGCACGCTCTCTTGAAGGGATCGCAGGTAGCACCTGTAGCACCTGTAGCACAGGGAAAAACTAGGCTACTGCAGCATTAGTTTTGATGATCATGTAGCATACACAAAAGCTATAGGCATTTTTAATGCAGCTTTTATGCATGTTTTCTTCATACAAATGGGTCGCTGTCCGCTAATGACGCGTCAGATGCAGAATAAACACATCTCTGAGCCCCTTCCGCCAGACTCTCCTTCACTCACTGCACAAGGGTAATGCCTGTAGTAGAAAGGCGTTGCCATTAGCAACATACAATGTTTATCTAAACGTGCAAAATAAATAGGGCGAAAATGACTGTATTCTCTATAGGGGTAAATTTTACCTGCTGGTGCTTATAGCTTTAAATGCCCAATTTTAAAAATCTGGCTCGATCTTGAGCTTTTTTAATAATAGGGGTGCTACATAATACACTTTTAGGAAAATGAATATTGAATATTATATTAAAACATACAAAAGCAGCCGTGGGTAAATTGTGTTAATGTCAAAATAAACTGTTATAGAATTATTCTCTAAATGTAAGAGCTGGTTTTATAGATTGAAAAAGGAGAGTTTCTAGTAGTACTGTCTAACACAAACTCAACATTTAGGGCAGGGTGTTCTTGAAAAAGATCATGCAGCTCAGAAAACCTTTCTAGTGTAATTATAATATGAGCTACCCAAGTCCCCTGCTGCTACAAAACAGCCGCATCTGAAAATATCTGTTTTCTTGTCTTTAACAATTAGCATTGTGCAGAGATTTAAGTGTTTTCTCTTTCAGTCAATTACTACGATGTTCACGCTCATACAATAGTATTGTTTACTACATTTATTGTTACCTAGATTTACTTATTTTCCTAATTATCTTAATCTCTGTGGCTTGGCTTTTGATTCCGATCCAACTTTGAGCAAACATAGTCAATGTGGATCCTATTTTTAGCCTATTTTACCTATGATCGTTTGACTGCAAGGACAGATGGACAGTGCTGCCATCAGATGCTACTATACAGTCCTAGTGTGCTGCACATAAAGCATCTTATCCCTTACAAGATCTCAGAAAATGCGGAACCTCTTAAGTAGATGAGACAATTACAGGCAGGAGTAATGTTGAGTAACGGGGAGATGCTACAGGGATGATGACAATTTGATTTCATTAGAGTTTATCACAATGCTGATGTAGGCAAACATGCATCAGATGTGGTCTGCAAAAACTCGCTTTAAAAACTACAAAATATAATTAGTTCAAGTGTGGGGATTGACAAAAGTGTTTTATATGTCTGTTTATGGACAGATGGACACAGGAGCAAGTCTTCTTCCCAGTAAGACCTAAACTTTGATCAGCTGACTAGGTGTCATCTTGATGAAAGAGTTACTGCTCATGCTCTGGCAGTGCCTGAGCACATGTGTGCATGTGCAAATTAAACCAAACTCAGGTGAGAGTTGATGTTTCCAAGCCCTTGAAGTACAGCTGCGGTCAACAGGGGGCTAAAGTATAAAACACCCACACACGGAATTACGCACAACCCGGCACACAAACGCACACATACACTTAAGTCCTTTAGATTCAATTATTTTAATCTATCAGAGTAGACACTGATAGATTAAAATAATCAGATGGATCGCCAGCTCACATTAGCAAAGGTCTGCCAACAACTGAGAGAAAAACAAGGAGAGAAATGGGGCTGATTGGAATTGCTTTCTGATAAGATTTGTCCTTTTAAATGGTAAAGAGAAGAGTAGAATACACACTTTCTTCTGACTTACAAATGTAACACATCTTCTATTTATGTGACCAACAAAATATTTTTTTCATCGGTTTAAATGCACATAGGAGATACTATTACAGTAGGTAATGTATGTCAGTTCCTGTGGAGGATCTGTACATTTTTCCAACTTATCATTTTATTTAATTCAGAATCATCAAATGGTCACACGGGCTGTTTCTCAACACCGAGTTTGCCTTCTGTACTTTAAAACTCGAACTTGGCAAGTTCGGCTCGGGAGTACAAACTCCCAGGAACGGGAGCACGCAGTCTGTCGTTCAGCAATTGGAACAGCAGCGGACTTGATGACGGCCGGACCCGTTAGCGGGCGGGACCTCACATCTCCCAAAACGTTGTAGCAATTTTTTAAATCAGCTCTCTCTTGAGAAATCAATTACATATTTGGAGTTTAAACAGCTATATTATATTAAAAATACTATATGTGACACGAGAACAGCAGTATTATATGTTACAGTTGCTGTATGGCTGAGTCTCTTGACTCTCCTTCCATAAAAAAACATCATAAATACATGTTACGATTCATTTTAAGGAAATTTTGAATAGGGAGCCTATATTATAGTGGTGAATGAATTCTGCCAAACATCATGGCAACTGTTTTCTACGAGTTCCCTTACAATGAATTATGGAGACTTGGCAACCTGGTTGCAGAAGCTGCAGATATATTTATGGCATTACGGTTGGCATAGTTTCGGCATTCAAGTATTCACAATTAACAATAACGAGCGTCAAATTAAAATGGCAGTATCAAGACAAAAATCTGTTTTGGCAAAAACCCAAAGCAGTCAAACTGTATTTGTATAATCCTTGTCTGTAATTATATGTTCTAAACCGCTGCACTGTGAACCCAAAAGTGTTTGAGCTAATCAATCATGTTGCCATTCTTACTTCTAAAGTTTGTGAATTAAAGTTATAGCTTTAAGCTATTTATCATTTCTATGTGACTTTGTCATAGCGCATTACCAAAAGTACGACTGACAACAAAAGTGCAGAAACACCATGCTGCCTATTGATATAACTCATTGTAGTATCACTGTCAGGGGTCAGACCAGGTGTGCAGCATGTTTGGTTACAAAACCCTGCAGTAGATATGTAAGCTTAACCAGCTGAATACTCCTGCCGGTAAACTCTCTGAACTTGGATTTGATATTTAACACCATCCAACAGCACAGATAAAAACTTTCATGGTGTGGAGAGTAGGCTGTGTAATGATTACTACATACATCGAACAAATTTGTCCTAATTTAAAACAGTGGATGGAAATATTTCCTAAATCATTCAAGAAAAATCCTCCTGCGATTAAACACATTTCATATATGTATAAATTACTTTGTTTTCAGTTGTCTTAATGGTTACTTTTGCTGTGGTGTTCCCACTAGACACTAAAATAAATGAAACATGGTGCCGTCAATTTTGTTGTTAGCTGCCTAGCAACAGTGTTCCCATAATCTAAAACACTTGAAGTCAATATTTTATGGATATATTATTTACTGCAAATATGACTTTATTTATACAATTTGAGGGAAGTAATATTACCATTAAAATAAAAAACTTACTGGAGGTCCTTGACTTTGGCGATGACTGAGTCACAAAAGTGACGCTGTTTTCTCCTCCAGTACCCTGATGGAAGGCTACATGGGTACTATTGTACAGTATGTATCTGTTTGGTATAATGTATGGGCACTAGTTTATGTAATAACTTTCTCTACCTTTGGTGGTGGTGTAGGCCTAATGTTGTTTTTTTCAAAACTTGCAGAAAAACAGTGGTGAGTTTGAGAGCAATATTATCAAGTGAGTTTGCAGTTGAATTTTTTACTCTGTAGCTCTCATAAAGGTCATAATTTATTAGCAGAAAATATTGTATTCTGCAGCCTATTTTCTACAGTCTGACAGCAACTAATTATTAATTAATATTAAATTTGAATTATCAGTTAAAATTAATGATAGCATGTTTTACAGAAACTGGCGACCTGTGCAGGGTGAACCCTGCTTTTCGCGCCCAGTGTAAGCTGGGATTGGCTCCAGGCCCCCCGTGACCCTGCATAACAGTGTTAAGCTGGTATGAACGATGGATGGATGGGGGTGGGTGGGGGGGTTACAGACTGATCTGACATGAGAAGAATCTCCTCTACAGCTTAAATTCATTGCTCATTCACAGTTTTGGGGTTTATTAATGTTTTTACTTTGTGTGTAGGGCATGTTAATTAAATAACATATTTATTACAGTGCTCTTCAGAAGAGCTTATGGATGCACATTTAATGTCTCTCTGTTTATTTAACTCTGTGCTGTTGAAGCCATTACCTTAATGCAACAGCATTCAATTATTAGCAGGTCAGACTTGGCCCGATTGCCATTGTGACTTAAAAAGTTAACCGGGTGCTTCAAACATGACAGTGTACATATATAATGACGTGCATGTCTGAAAGGGATTGGATTGTACAGAGAGGGGGACTGTATGTAACATTACTATGATTCGCCAGTAGGGTTTCTCTCTACAGTATGTATTCGAACCTACGTGGTCGGACAAAGTAATCTCTTTAAAGACTTCTCTTTAAGACTTTAAATGACGCCTGCAGATCTGCTTGATGACCAGAAGAATGGTTTTTGAAAATTCAGTGTAAAACTTAATCACCAATACATCATAGATCACAACTAATAGTATTATTTTAATAACAGCAAAGCACTTAACAGCAGGCATGTGCGCACACACGTGTGCCGCGCCAGCAATCCAAATAATAATGAGTGTCGTAGAGAAGGCATTTGTCTTAGGTAAGACTTGTGTTGTCAGTTTTTAATTCACATGGCTCTCATCAGAAAAGCCCTGAAGGTTTTCATCACCATCTCCACCCGAAAATATTATTCACTGACTCTAACCTCAAAACACGCACACACACGCAAACACACACAAATGTATAAACATGCACTTTTGCATGCACACAGTGCTCATAAATAAGACAATCATGCACCACATACCAACAGATGCACACACACATGCACAGGAGTATACACACTTGCACGTACAAACCAAAAAGCACACTAATTGTTACATTACACATTTAAAAAGACACACACACACACACACACACACACACACAAGCATTAAGCAAAAACTGTATGCGTGTGCAAACGCTTATACCTGCATACACACAAATGCAGACGCACATCTCCACAGACACACACAGTCTCCCTCTGTGTTATTATTGCCTGGCTCCATCTGACTGTGACTAAGTGAAGAGCTGTCTTCATTTGTTTCAATCTGAACCACTAATGTTCCCAGTGCCGTAAGCTAGCACCATAGGTCACACACATTAGTCTGACTGCCTCTGGTGTGTGTGTATGTGTGTATGTGTGTGATGGGGAAGTGATGTTTAAAGCAGAGCCAAAGCTTTGCTGTTTTACACTGCTCCATTGTGGTACACATAAGCATATTGTTAGACTGGTTAGTGTGCTGTTTAAATGATGCCACAGTTCATCATATCAGAGAACTGTGTTTTATGCCTTTTTATTAACCAACCTGAGGAGAAAAGATGTATGAAGTGTAACTGATGAAAGCAATATAAAATTACTGATGAAAGCAATATTAAACACAGCTATAAAAATGGAATTTAGCATGTTGTTATCAGCTGCAGAAACAGCTGTTGACACACAGTGGCAGTATCGGTCAGTAAGTTGTGGACCGAAAGTGGCATTCCACCAAATTTACACCTAAAAATCAGTTTATTTGTCGTGGGGATATTACTCAGCCTGTGAAAACAGTGGTATATCTTCAGTGGCTTTTAGAAAACAACAAGTGGCACTAATAGTGTAACCCCAGTTTTGAGACTATACCTTTATAATAGAAAGCTTGTTTTAATAACTGGCTGCATTGAGTTCAAAAAACATTTTTCAGGCAGGGAGGATCTATTAACATACTTTACCTACTGTATTTTCTTGTAACAGTCTGGATTTTTCGGGCTTGATCCGCACTAGGAAATTAAAGTTAGCATATCTCAGACTTTCAATCAATATAACATCACATTTTGACTTGGGTCTCACATCTCATCTTAAATACTAAAACTAGAGTACCATTTTAAAAAACAACTTATTTTCTACTATGTTGATTCAGTTTTTGCAAGCACTATGTTAGTTGTAAACATTTTTAACTGTTTACAACTAACAATTTGTACTGTTGCTACAAGGTAGCAGTCAGTATAATATCATAGAATAAATATATATACAGTATATGTATATACTATGCTATGGATTGTTTCTAATGTAATGTTAGTTAGCTAATGCTAGCTAAATTGTTATTGAATGTAACGTTATAAAGCCCTACTCTTTTTGCATCCTTAATATCACAGTCCTTTGTCTCAGTTGTCAGGTGATGCAGTAGTTCACTTTTACTCTGAGATCTAAGCTGTTGCTTCTGTCTTTATTTGTTTCACTTGCAGTTTGACAGCCTGAATATATCCTTCAAATGTGTAATGCAAACATTTTTGTCTCTTTTCTGAGATTGATTTTTAAATTTTCCTAAAATTAGACAATATTTCTCCAGGGAGTGCCGTTATGGACAGTAGCAGTGCCATGATAAATCCAACAGGTCCAACAGTTTGCCAGAGTTAGCAACAGTAACTAGGGGCGCCGTGGCTTAGTGAAGGGTAAATTGACACCCTTCAGATGCTGCCACTTCACATGTGCATTTTCTTGCATTCAAGGTGTGTACTACAAATTTGACAATCAATTATGCTTCCAAAACTGCTACAAATAGTTACAACAAAGTACACCGAACAAAGCCTCTGCTGGAGGGGGAGCCGCTATACACCTATTCAAACCATATAATGCAAATGGGATTTTCATACTCTATAGCTCATGCAGTTCAGCACTGTACATGACGGTCGACATCAACTGTTAACTGTTTTGGCCCATTCTTCTGTTTCACACCTTAAATAAAGGAAAGTATTTCATCCTGTATTTTTCCTATTAATGTATTTTCATTCTGTGTTTGCATATAGTACAGTATGTTACATTCAACAAGCCATTGATTTTATCTTTATATCTTAATGTAATAGTTTGATTATCCAATGTCATGAGGAGAAGACAAACTGGGTTGTCTCTGCATATACAACTCTCAAATTGTAAAGACAATACATTAACTTGCATGGATTTGATGGATAGCTCTGACAGTTTTGACAACTACAGCCATGTAAATGAGCGCTTTGGTGCAACAAATTATTTAGGCTAGTTAAATGTCAGCAGACAGGCTAGACAGGCCATTGTCTAATGGTATTTATCCTAGCTCTTATTTATCAGACAGTATCATTATAAAATAGCTTAATTATTATAATTTATAACTTTGCTGCCAAGATGTCAGAAGATTAATTGCCTTTGAAGTCTTATTATTATAAAGTGTCAAATCCCATATACCCCAATATACATCTTTATTCCTTGGTTTTTATCTCATTATTAGAGTTGTCTTTATTTTTTGTCTTTATGTCTTCATATGACCTTTTGTCAGAGAGGTGTCTGCAGAGCCAAAAGCTTTCTAAAAGACAATTGCCACCCCAGCCACAGCTTGTTCACCCTACTGCTGTCAAGAAAGACAATGCCAAGAAATACAGAAGTATCTGCTGTTGTACCACCAGACTACAGAGCATCTTCATCCTTTAATTCATCCTGAGCGCAGCACCATGTTAAATAGTTCACTTCATAATTTTGCACCCGTCTACTGTACATCATTTTGTATATAATATTTGTTATTGTCAGTAGCATAAAGGGAACTAACAACCCTACAGATTCTCCTGAGAGTCACAATGGCCACTTCTCTCCATCCTGTCGACTCCACACTCCAATTTAATGTACTTAATGTGTTTGCAGGTTGGGGGAGGGGAATGAGGCACTTTCCTGGAGTCTGCAGGGACAAGCATTTGTGTTGGGTGCTTCGCAAGCCCAGTGGCAGGCAAAGGCAAGGGGTTGAGAGTCAGGGGAGAATATGGAGCAGAACTTTCGGTTGGCCTCAAGGAAGCAGAGTCTGGCAGACTCAGGGGAAGCCTCACCCATATCCCTGGCAGAGGTCACTGAGGCAGTCAAGGCGCCGGGTGTGAATGAGATTCGGCCTGAGATGCTAAGGGCTATGGACATTATTGCACTGTCTTGGCTGACATGCAACTTCAATGACGCATGGAGTTTGGGGACAGTACCTGTGGAGTGGCAGACTGGTGGCGGTTCTCATTTTCAAAAAGAGGAACTTGAGGATGTGCTCCAATTACTGGGGTATACACTGCTCAGCCTCCCCTGGAAAGTTTATTCCAGGGTGCTGAGAAGGAGGCTCGACTGTGCAATCACAGAGTCCTCTAGTGTAGCAATGAGGATTCTGTCCTGGCCGTGGAACAGTGGACCTGCTCTTTACCAAGGCTATTGGGTGGGTCATTGAAGTTTGACCATTCAGTCTACATTTGGTATGGGGTCTTGAAGAAGGCTTACAACAGTGTCCCCCTGGGAATCTTGTGAGAGGTACTGCAGGAGTGTGGGGCACTGCAGCCATTGCTACAAGCCAAAGTATAGCCAAAGTCAGAGCTATGTCTCTATTCTTGGCTCCAATCCTGTTTGAGATGTTCATGGAAAGGATCTCAAGGTGCAGCTGAGGTGAGGAAAGTGTGTGGATTGGTTAACTCGGAAGGGCATCCCTGCTTTATGCAGATGACAAGGTTCTCTTTATTAGAACATGACCTCCAGCACGCACGCGGGCAACAGACGATTGTGAAGTGGTTGGGATAAGAGTCAGCACCTTCAAGTCTGAAGACATGGATGAAGAGAGAGTGAAGAGAGAGATACAAGTGACTAAAATGAGGTTCCACCGTAGGATGGCTGGGAAATGCCTTAGAGATACTGTGCGGAATTGCATCGAAAGGAGCTAACTGAGGTGGTTTGGGCATCTGATGGGAATGCCTCCCTGGCCATAATGAGGAAAGTTTATCAACAGATCTGACAATTGTAAAATAATTATACTGAATATTAACATATACAAAGTATTTAAATTGTTTTCCTATAAAATCCACACATAGAAGCTAAAGCATTGCATTAGCTGCTAGTGGCAGCCTTTGGCAGGCATTTTTTATTAGTATTATTATTATTATTTTTTACAAATTTACACATCTCGTTATGCACACACAGTTTCTGAATGTGCATTTGTAGATTACTAGATTTGTAGATTACTCATTCATAAATGTCACTTTGTATTTAGAGATTCTTTAATACATTTACAAATGTAATTATGCACACATGGATTAAGTTATAGTTACACAACTCTACACTCTCATTTGTAAAGAGTACCTTACCATACCCAACAACCTCCCTATGACTTATTTGTAGTACAAATGCTTTCTTCACTGCCTGTGAGCACAACTAAAACAAGCAATATCCCACCATGTAAGAATCACAAAGAAAATCAAACTAGAACAGGAAAATTATATTTCTTTAGGGAGACTCATATGTAAATGCTCCGTATATGTATAGCACCTTTCTAGTCTTTTCAACCATTCAGAGCGCTTATACACTACATCTGCATTCACCACTCACACACTGAGCCTAAGTGCTCAAACAGAGACTAACATTCAGACACATTCTTATACTGGTGGAACCCAATTCAGGGTTCAGTATCTTGCCCACACTTCGACACACAGCCTGGAGGAGCCAGAGATTAAGCCGCCGACCTTCCGATTAATGTGCTGCCTTTCGTCTTCCTTAAGTCCACAATGAGGTCTTTGATTTTCTTAGTGCTGCGAGCTAGGTTGTTGTCAGCGCACAACGCTGCTATGTGCTGAACCTCTTCCCTCTATGGCGACTCATTGTGGTTGTTGATGAGGCCAATCAGTGCATGGTTCTAGTATTACTACAACCATGCACAGGCGTGGAGTTGTAGGTGAAGAGGAAACAGAGGAGAGGACTGAGTAAACAGCCCTTTAGGACACCAGTGTTATGTATGCAAGTTGGGGAGGTGTGAGTGTCTTAACCTGGAGGCTGTTGGTTAGGAAGTACAGCATCCAGTTGTAGAGGAGAGGAGTTGATGGCCAGGCCCAGCACAGGCCCTGAGTAAGCATGCAAAGTGCAGGACACACTTCAGTAAAGGGAAGTGTGAAGGGTTGGTGGTCTGTGGGGAGCATTCTCTTGATGGCCACCTCCAGGTTATCCATACCAAAGCGTGTATTTGAGCACATCAGGGAAGAAGGCTTCGCTGGTTGGGGTGGTAGTGTTGGTGGATGTGCAATTTGTGACGGCCTGGATGCCTTGCAACATGTGTCAGGGGTAGGAGCAGTCATTGAAGTGCTCTTCAGTCCTTAGCCTGTGCTTGGGCCTATGAGGTTAGCCCTGGTTGAACTTTAGGCATGAGCATTATCTGATCTGAAAGCCTTCATCCATGGCCTCTGATTTGGTAATATTGTGATCCATTTAAAGGCGGTGACACAGTTGATGTAAGTCCAGAATGGACGCGGCATATGAGTCAGTGTTCATGTGGGAGACCAGTTTCACATGTTTGATGAGTGGTGTATACTGACAGGTGGTCAGATTGTCCTATGTGGGGGAGGGGACTGGCTTTGTATGCATTAGCCATGTTGGTAAAAACATGGTCTAAGGTCTTCTTTCCTCTAGTGGGGCAGGAGACATGTTGATAGAATTTGGTTGAAGTCATTTGCTAAAATAAAAGCTGCCTCCATATGTGTAGTTGGATGTTTGCTAATAGCAGCATGCAGTTCTTTCATAGCAAATTTAGCATCCGGGGGGGACATGTGTTGCAGTTACAACAGTAGATGTAAACTCTCTGGGCAGATAGAAAGATCAACACTTGGTGGTGAGCAGAGAAGTGATTCTTCTTTGTAGCAGTGTCCATGCACCAACCTTTGTTTACAAAAATGCAAAGCCTAGGACATAACACCCTATTAGCTCAGTGGCACAATCGGGAATGTTGCTGTTGAGCCATGTTTCCTTGAAAATCAGGATGTTGCAGTCCATAATCTATTTGTGAGTGGCTATCCACAGTCACAGCACATCCATTTTGTCGCCAGAGACCGTATATTGGCAAGGAAAATGATGGGTAGAGATAGCCAATGAGGAATAAGCTTTATCCCAGCCCTTAGCCCTCCTGTCTTCGCCGCCTTTGTTTACAGTCTTGACACTTTTTCAGAGCACTGCCGGATGGGGCGCCACAATTCTGTTGTCTTTGGGGGACGAGGTCGCAAATAACGTTGTCAGACTCCCTAGGTGTTTGTGCTTTGTGTCTGAATTTGGAAATAGTATGTCCATTGTTAGTTCTGTTAATGTTCTGTTTTAGTGTTTGACACCTCAAATGGTGTATCCAATAATCCATGTTTGTCCACGTGGACAAAAATGTTACAACTACAATAGTCAGTGTATGCAAATAACACCCATTTCTAGAGCTTTCTAGTGATTCAACTGAAGCTTTTCTTTCTCATTTTGCTCTGTTTCACTGCTGAAAGTCTTCTTGGCTTCTGGGAGTGTGAGAAGGCATAATGGCTCCAATGGGAGTGACACCAAACTGTCTTTGATAAATTGTTTTTAAATTACAACATAATTTAATTTAGGCAGCAATTTCCACAAGACTCCTAGAGAGAAGTGATTCAGGCTACATCAGGATTGGCTTACAAACACGCGCGCATGCTCTCACACACTCATGCTAATGTGCACACGCACATAAAACCAGAATCATTTGCTTTTGTGAGGATAGTGTTACATGACCTGCAGCCCGGAGGCTAACCAAATTACTGCCTCCAAACTACTAAAGTGGTCATTAAGGACACTCTCTCTCTGTCTCTTTGTCTCTGTCTCTCACTCGCTCTCTTTTTCACCATCTAACCTTTTTCTGTCATTTTTCTTAATTATTTCTCTTAATCTATTTGTTGTGAAGATGGTGCCATCCTATGGCAACATGCTGTTTCTCGCACTGTGTCTGTCTCTTTGTTGTGGTTGATTTTCTTTTTCTAATTCAGCCTTCACAACTCTACTTCATTTAAAACAAAGTATTTTATTCTTCCCATTGCAGAAAGTGCAATTCAAATCTGGAATGTAAGGGCATGTATGGAGAATGGAGGAGAACAACAATTTCCCCTGCATTATTTTTTCAACCTCCCAGTTCCCTGCCATACTACAATCCCCCTGAGGGGATTGGATGCTCTTGACAAGCTATCTTCCACCATATGCTTCTTATATTAATATAAGATATTAATATAAGTGACTAATTTCAATATAAATTGAAATGAAGACGGCGATTCAAATGTAGGTTTATCATACAGTGTATCTGACCCGTTTTTTAGTCATGCAGTTGCAAATTAATTCAGTTCTCATCTTTGTGTGACAGACTTGCTAACCAATCAAAAGCGCCATACGCTGTTGAGGTCCTACTCACCAATCAGAGAGGGCACAGGGCGTGTACATTTTACAACAACAAACAAAACTATAGGAAAACGTGGGATAATGGCGTCAGCCAAACAGACAGAGGCGGCGGTGGTTGTGCCACAGTTTTGTCCGCTGTCAACTCACGCTGTTGACGTACTGTTAATTTGTCATTTCGTGTGCTCCAACCATTGATGAGAGCTTTCTGTGAGCCCGTTTCGTTCTGCTCTCTGCACGGCTACATCCACATGGAGCATTTCAGAATAAGAGCATTTTGCCTGCCTGATTTTGCTGATTTATTCAGATTTTTTTAATTTGATCAGTTGTCCTTGCTTTTTGTGCTTCTACTATGGTTAAGTTAGCTAAGTAGTTAAACTGACCATGATGTGTCCTTTTTTCCACACCACACAATGAATTGTTTAATCAAACAAATAATTAGAAATAATTAATCAATAACTAAACTAACCAAAAGTTGCAGCCATAGTTTTATACAAAACCATGCTGACAATACTTTGCATGTTTTGTAACTCATTTTGTGATATAATAATACATGTGGTGGTTTGATTGTTTTAAATGTCATTATGTTTTAGTGTTTTATATAGTGTGTCTAGTATTTTTAAATATACAGTTTTCCTACCTTCCCAACCGATCAACAGAAACAACCAAAGCACACATCCTCCTCACCACCCTATCTCGCTAAAGCGTTATGGTTCCCCTCAGGCTCATCACAAAGCTGAAGGACCTGGGATTAACCACCTCACTGTGCTTGTGGATCCTTGACTACCTGACGGGAACCCCCAGGTTGGGAGAATGAGCGGACACACATCTTCCACCCTCATCTGTAACCCCCCGAGCACCCCAGGATGCCCTGCTATACTCCCTGTACGCATACGATTGTGTAGCTACTTTCAACTCCAACACCATCGTCTACACATCTGCCCCCATTCATCATGAGCAGAACTCAAAGATCTAAGACTTTCTCTTTGTACACAAAAGGCCTATTTATTCAGTGTGTGTAGGCTTTGAGCTGTTAAACAAGCACATCTGCTGCAAACAGCTACGAGCCATAGTCAGCTCATTAAATGATTGTAAACACATTTTACAGTAATTAGTGGTAAAGAAATTGACTGTAGAGGTTTGTCTCACCAGACTAGCTACAGGACAGACATCTGCATTGTTCGGTCCTGCCACTAGCAGAGCCAAAAACAGCCTTTAAAAGCATCTATCACTTGAGTTTCTCTGCCAGAGACATTGCAATCAGAATCTCAAATAGTGGCCCTTATTTACATCATCTGTAAGGAGAACAAGGCCTGTATTTGAAATGCATGACATTTACATTTAGTCTAATTGATCATATTTTAGTTAGAAGTCATCCTGTTTTCATTTCTGTTGCTGTTTTAATTTGCTGTTCTTGCCTTTAGCTAGCAATGCAATGTTTACCTGTTGTCTTGGTTAGTTCAGTATGATGTACAGTTCCATAGCACTAAAAGAGATTCTGTTTTTAAGAGAAATGCTGTTCTCAACATAATAATTAATTCATTAATTAGGTGGTACTTTGCTATTGCTTTGAGCGTTAAAGGGTATCGTCTGTGTTTTTCAACCTAGACCCAATTTTTCCAAGTTTTGTGTTTTTTTAGATATTGGTCAAGTCTGGAGTGAGCTCGCTGTATTCAGGAGCAACGAAACAGGGCTGCTATGTTATCCTTTTGGGCATTTGTGCCTGAAAAGGACTATGTTGTAGCCCTGTTTTGCTGCCCTCTGACTGCAGAGCGCTCACTCAATACTGGACCATTTTCACAAAGTGTTGTCACAAACACATGGGAAAATATGGTCCAGGTACGTATCATACAAATAAAAAAGCAGGTAATCCCCACATTATAAATTTGTTTTAAGCAACTTTTGTTTATGGTTTTCCAGTATTAGCCTTCAAAAGCCATCTATCCATCCATCCATCGTCAACCACTTATCCTGCGTACAGGGTCGTGGGGGGGCTGGAGCCTATCCCAGCTGGCATAGGGCGAAAGGCGGGGTACA
>JAPMOB010057150.1:0-15983 GCA_029875015.1 Lepomis gibbosus | reverse complement strand
ACACACACACACACACACACACACACACACACACACACACACACACACACACACACACACACACACACACACACATGCCCGGCATTAAAAAGTACAATTTTGCCGCAAATCGTTTGTTACATGATCATTCAATTCGATTCATGACCGTTTTCAGTTTTATATAGATGTGATATAATAATTGCAGACTTCTTAACTTTTCTGCTGACAACAACATTGAGAACAGCAAGAGTGAAGCAAAACAGAAAAGATGAAGCTGAAGCTGAAAGACAGCTCTGTAAAGCTGAGAAGAACTACTTTGGAGATTTTACGCTCAGAACATAAAGTTGATAAAGATGATAAAATATCAGATGTCAGATGATAAAATATGATGCATTTCTATAGACTAAATTATGGAGTAGGTTCAAAATTAAAATGCTGCTTAAGACTCATTTATACAAAAAGCTTTAAATGTGTGATGTATATTTTATTTTGCTTGTTTTATGTTTTATTTGTTGCACACCACTGTGTGTGAAACTGATATTTATTCTACTTGTCTATGATTTACATTGATTGCTGCAAAACACTTTGTTACCTGTATTGAAGATACAAATAAAGCTATTATTAGTAGTAGTAGTAGTAGCAGTAGTAGTAGTTGATGCATCAATGATAATAATCCAGTACTATTATGTAAAACATAACAATGAAATAACTTGAATTTTCCCATATACTTTAGATATGTAATCAGAAGCATTATGGTTTCCCACCAAAGGAAATGGTGGTAGTATTGAACTGTAAGTTTTGCGTACCATTACACACACAAACACACACACACACACACACACACACACACACACACACACACACACACACACACAAGAACAGACAATCAGACCAGCCAGATGTTATCAGGATCAGATATCAATGAGGAGCATCTTGTTACATCTTAACTGTGGGGAGCGAGGGCCACGCTGAATGATACACACTACGCCTATTGTGACGGGACTACCTTGGGGGGAAGGGATGAGGGGTAGAAGGTGGGGGTGGGATGATTAAGAAAAATGCAAATGTTTCTACAATCTTGGCCTATTGTAAGTCTAAAAAAACACATAAAAAGAGGGTAAAAGATGACAAAAAGAGGAAGAACACACAGGGAAAGAGCAGACATTTAGACCAAGAAAGGAGGTTAAATTGTGGTGGGTGTGGGGTTCGGGTAGAGATGATGATGTGGCTGGGGGGTGAAGTGATCAGACCCCAGGGAGAGGCTCTGATGGGGCGCTGTGGTCTCCCAGGTGGCAGGTTCTTGCCCCGGGGGTCTGGGCGATCTTCCGTGTGTCTGCCCTGGCTAGTGACAGATGTCTCTCTCTCTGAAACAGCAATAAATCACTAGCAGATGATACTGTAACAGTGGAGGATGGGTTGGGGGGTGGGGGTCAAAGAGAAGTAAGAGAGGATCTGTGCATGTGTTTGCACGTGGTGGAATTAAATCTAACATAGCGTTGTATATCTGTGCCCAGAGTCTCCTGCCCCCCTCTTCCACTCCCCTTCTCTCAAGATACAGTGACCATGATGAGAACGTGTTGCTGACATGAATAGATGGTGACAATTACTCACTGCGTATGTGTGTGTGTGTGTCTTAATCATGGCACTAAATCCATCTGAACTCAGGCCATTATTATCTAACCTGTATCTGGGTGTATTTCTCCCATGCCGACACGTCCCTCAGGGGTGGATGGGGGAGGAAACCAGCACCCATGGATGGGTGTTGCTGTGCTGGCAATTTGTGTGCACGTGCCCGGGTGTGTATTTTTGTGCATGCGTGTTTGTGTTGATTATGTGTACACACGTGTGTCTGTCCATTGGTTTCCATCATGTGTAAATGTGCATGCTTGTGTGCCTGCGTCTGACTCTGGCGATCCTCCAGGGATGCTGAGCCTCAGATCGAGCCTGTCAATCATAGTGATTGATCAGCCATCTGCCCCTCCCTTCTTCATTCCAATCCGATCCTCCTCGCCCCCTCTCCTCCCAGTCCAAGCCCCCTGGTGATTAATCACTCAGTCAGTCAGACAGGTAGCAGTGACATCATCCAATACCCCCCCCCCCACCCCACTTAAAGAGACGCGCAGAGAATTGGTGGTCAGATCACAACATATCCAATGTGTCCTCGTGAGTCCCCGAAGTAATTATATTTAAATTCTCTCACAATCTGCGCTGGAAATTACTTTATTCTTTTTAGAAAAGGAACATTTTTTCTGGCATTACAAGCATTTTGCATACATTCTCTGTTGTCTTCTACTACCAAAACATAGAAAACATAGGAGGTAAAACACAGTTGGCCACAAAGAATAATCAAAGTTTCTTTACTATCCATGTAGGCAGCAACACCCCTATGTGTAGTTATGTTTTTGAGGAAGGCTTTATATTTTACACAGTAGCTCTCTGCCGACTCGTAGCTACTTTACTTACCCTTAGTACTTAGCAAACATAGAATCTATTTACTTTGTCTCATCTCTTGGTTGCTGGTTTGCAGATATCTAGTAGAGTGAAAGTAATTTGGAGACAGGGTGTATGTTTTGCTGTGGAGAGTGTCTCTCTATCATGCAATTACTCCAATATTATTTTTCCTTTTTTCAGCAGAAAAATTACAATTATTGATTTTGTTAGTGTCAAAAGGGTGTAGCTCAGTTGTCCATCCATCCATTATCTATAACCACTTATCCTTACAGGGTCATGGGGGGGCTGGAGCTAATCCCAGCTTGGGCGAGAGGCAGGGTACACCCTGGACAGGTTTCCACTTCATCACAGACATTACACATAGAGGAAAAACAACCAATCATACCTAAGGGCAATTAGAGTCACCAGTTACCTATCAACCTAAAAGCCAGAGCACCAGGAGAGAACCCATGCAGACACGGGAAGAACATGCGTCGCTCAGTTATCAATGGAAAATATTTTTTGAGTGTTACTGCTATGATTTAAAGAAACACTGAGCCAATATTGTGTTGCTGTGTAGTCTCATGTCTTGGTAAGTCATCATTTCTGTGATTAATCTTTTGCAGTAGTCAGTTAGCTCCAACCTAGAAGTTACCAAAGCACGTGGCTCTCCTCTCCCCTCGCTGTGCTGTCATGATATTCTTTCATTTCTTTCATCATATGTGTGCAAATAAGCAGGTTAACACATCAAGCTTGTTGTGGCTGGATGTATGTTCTGTGACAAGCTGGTATGACTGTATGTAACTTATTTTCAAGATGTTCAACATTACATAATAACATAAATATTCATAACCCATTACACATTGATTGATTGGCAGTATGCTAACGCCTACGGCTCACATATGCAAAGCAAGGATGACTAATATCAATATCATACTTAAAGACCATATTTAGCCACAAACCTGATTGCGATCACAAATAAGAAAAGTTAGATAATGACAATCATTCGTTTTCTGCCATTTGTGACAGCGGCATTTTAGAACAGCTTGCTGTCATGCTTTACCAGGAGCAACACGCCAGTATCTCACGACCTTGGACAGTTCCTTTCACGCTTCACTTCAGCATTGAAAGCGCTGCTTTAGTTGAAAGACCGGGAAATAGAATTCACTCTTATGTGACCCTGAACACTTTTGGCAAGTGCCAAGGTCCTTCAAGAGGAGGAGGTGTGCTGATACAGTCAGTGTTCATACTGTAGGACTCCCTGTCATGTTTACACAAAAACTTTACACTTACAGGGACAGGCTGAGTATTGTTACTGCTTTATGCCAGTACTCAGTGCCTACATCTCTTTTCTGTGTTATAATTGCTATAATTGAACACATGTTATGTTTCTTCTGTAAAGATCAGTGGCCCTGTCACCTTTCACCTGCTGTTTTCCATTTAAACCCTTTCTTTTCACATCATTGCGCATATAGAAAAAACAAATTCCAATAAGCAAAAACATTCTGAGAAAGAAGAAACATTTCCTGGAAGAACTGCATTGCACATAAGATCCCAACCCTTGTCACCACAGCAGGAACATTGACTTTTACTGCTCCCTGCTGGGCATGTTGTTTTGCTGCACACATGATCAATGATCCCCATTCCCCTGCTAACATCCAAATTAAGCATCACAATAGTTTTTTGTTGTTGTAATTCCAAATCACTACAACAAATGACTGTGAGCGATGAATGTGTTTTTGTTTTATAATTACTTACACATACTGATCTTTATATTGAGTTCACTTCAGTTCGGTTTAATAACATGCAGCCCAGCACAACACCTCACATCCAAAATGCACTAGACGTAACTAATACGCAAATCAGCCCTTGTACTAGAATATTTGTGTCCCAATTAGAAAATGAATTCTTTTCATTGTTATTTTTATTAAAGGGCAGCTGTTTAATGCATGGATTCTGATTCCATACACACACAAGTGCTGCAAAATGCTTCAGTATTCATAATGTAAAGTAGAATGTAGTTTCAGTTATGTAGCCAACCCTTCTTCAGATATGTGAAAGCAGGAGAGACACTTTATTGGGTGGACAGTGGTCATAACCTTTCCACCTCTACGAGGAAAAAGAGCTTTTCTTCTTTGCTGCGGATTTACATAGCAAAAGGCAACTAATTGAAGTCTAATTTACAGTAATTTTGCTTTATATTATTAAGTATGTGAACACGTGCAAAACAGACTGTAAATACAACGGGTTTTGGTGGTGAATTTTGACAGATGTGGTCATTGAATGCATTTAGTTTCAAAGCAAACAGTTTATCCCACATATGCAAGTTGCTGTGCTGACTGTGAAATAAAAAAGTGAACTCTATTTAGAAATGCAGGTAACCAACAGTTTAAAAAAAACTGTATTTACAACGAACTTTTGTGTGTTTATGTTTGCATGTGACCGGTCCTAGTCTCAGCGACACAGACATCGTAATTTCAAAATTATTCCAGTAGGGGGCAGCAGAGTCGCAAAAATATAAGGTTAGGGGGCGGCTTCACTGTCGTCACCGTCAGAATGTAGTTTGTCATAGTGACGACATACCAAACTACATTTTTGTAGTTCTATAATGTTTAGCTTATTTTAACTGGTATGTAACAGCTTTAGTGAGGTGCTAGGAGTTATTACATAAAAAAAGAAGCTTTAGCTGTAAAACCGTTGCCCCTGCTGGCACCACCTTGTTCTTTAAACCTGAAATGAAACTGTTACTTAAGTAAAATTAATCAAGTAGTCAATAATTAGGAGAACGTACTTAAAACATCAAAAGCAAAATTACTCAACGAAAAATTAAAAATGTGCCCAGTGACGTCTTATTATTATAGCATTAGATTATTATTGCATGCATTAATATAAAATCAGAATGTACCTGTTGTAGTTGGTTGATGTTGGACTATTTTGGATCACACTGAAATTAATGATTATTTTCATTATGAATTAATCTGCTAATTATTTTCTCCATTAATCGAGTGTAAAAAATTCTTTAAAAAATAGTAAGAAATGCCTTCACAGTTACTCAGAGCCCGGAGCTACACTTTCAAAATGCTTGGTTTGTCTTTCCAAACCTCAAAATGATGAAAATAATCAAAAGGAAAAGCAGCAAATCTACAAATGTGTGAAGATGGAATCATGAAATGCTTTTACATGAAAAAGGAAATCAAACTAGTTGGCAATAAAATTTCTGTCATCCAACTAATTGTTTCAGCTGCACTTTTACAAACTGTTGGGTAGTTAGAATTTTAACAAAACATCATATTTATTAGTGCATTTGTGTGTAAAAATCTTACTTTGTAAAGTAACTAGTAACTGAAGTAGTCAAACAAAGTTAGTGAAGTAAATATATTTCCCTCTGAGATTTAGTAGAGAGTATAAGTAGAAAGTGGAATGAAAAGAAAATACTCAAGAAAAGTACAAAAACTTCTAATTTGTACTCAAGTACAGTACGTATTTACCATCCACCACTGGACATTTTATACTATCACACAGCTGCCATTTTGATCAAATAAAACTTCCTTTCCCTCTCTATAACTGATATCCCACATTTCAGATATCTTTTCTGAGAGACGCTGTTTGCAAAGGGATACAACAGGTCGCAGACAGCAGGAAGCATTAACTCGATTATCTCTGGAGAGCTAATAAAGATAATGGCTAATGATTTTAGGTAATGGTTTAATCTTGGAGATAAGGAATCCAAGAGTGTGTTCAATGTTTAATTGGAAAGTATCTGAATTTGAGTTAAATTAAATGAACTTGTTACAAAATGTAAATCAAGTTTTGATGTATTTCTAAAGATGTCCATGCACTGCCTGTGCTGTTTATGCTGCTGTAAATACTGAAATGTTGTTCTATATTAAGAGAAATGTGCATACTGACATAAATAACAGAAACATAGCAGGAGCAGCGCTATTGACGCTTGATCACAGAGCTCGCTGTCAACTTGTGAACTCCACTTTCCTTTGACTGTCCTTGTCTATTTTCTCCCTGGGGACAGAGGCAGACCTGCACACTTGCTCACGAACATACACGCGTGCACACTAATGCCCACGTCACAGTTTCCATTCTAAACATAAATAAACCGGCCTGAGAGCATAACCATACCCAGTCAGCTGTATGGTGTCTATTATGACACCCCAGCTGCTCTTGCCGACACGTTGTACAGCGTCACATGACGAGCTGAATATTTTAATGCTGTACTCTTTGCCAGCCAATATCAACACAGCGACCACCTGACATAAAACTGATTTCATTCACCAAGATGTGTTGAAAGACACTGACCGACATTGACATTGGTCAGTTTGATGTCCAAATCTTGACCTTAAACTGGACTTGAGAGTCAAAATGACCTTTGGCAGCCTGAGGTGACCTTGGGCTCAATCATTACCCAGTCACACCATATGACCTCCCACGCGACACTGAGGTCGTGATACACTATGAAGACAGGATCAGCCAAAACTTAACAGAGCGCTGATATTGAGCTGCTGGTGTGATGTGTGCTTATCAAGTATGTGTTTACAGATAATGTAAAGGCTTCATTTAGTGCCTGTAATGACTGTAATAAAAGATACATTGATAATAGGCTTATTCTCCATCTCACACATACACAACTGAACTGAACCTCCGGCTACCTGAGTGTGTGTGTGTTTGTGTGTCCAGCTGAGTTTGTACTGGTTTAAAACACTGATAAAAGTGTGACACGTGTGAATGTGTGTGTAATCGTTGCCCTTTACTCTACTTTTTGCTTCCACAGTACCTGTTGCTTTCGACGTGGTTCACACACAACTCCATCAGAACATACAGCACCTTATTGATCTGCCCCCCATTCTTAACTCTGTACAGTCGGCAGTAACCAAGAAAATTAAAAAAAAAATGAAAGTCCCAGAGATGAAACACGACACCATGCGTGCTTTCAGTAAAAGGGCCAAACTCAACTACATGTGCCAATATCTATATACAGAGGCAGGATAGTTAATTTTAGCCCCCAAGTGTATTTACCGAAATGTCTGCTCCATTAAAGGAAGTTTGATAATTGGGAAATACACTCCCTTCCTGTTCTCAGTCAAGAGAGTGATATGAATCTTCTTATCAACCTCTCATCAAGAGAGCCAATAAACTTATAGATAGAAGTCACAGAAGTCAGTCTTGAGTGTGGTTTAAAAAAGAAGTGTGAAACTTTGACTGTCTTTTCTTATAGTCATCACTGGACTGTGACTGTGTCATAGACATACATGCAAAGTTTACAAATTGTACCTGCATGCGTTTTTTTTTTCACAGATCATACCATGAAGGTGATTGTTTTGTGGATTTGTTTTTTGGATTTTGTGGATTTGGCCTACTCCCTTCTGGATTTGTTTGCCGATTTGGATTGCTTTCATGTTTTTGACCCTAGGCTGCCTCACCTTGCCTGTGTACCTTTTGATTTAATCATTAAATACAATTGAACTGCACCCTGCTCTGCCCTGGTGTCTGCATTTGGGTACAATTATACGTTTGCTTGAACAAACTGTGGCGTGTAATTCTGACAGGATCTTCAGCCAAACAAACTTGAAGTTGTTTTCTTATGTAAGAAACAAGTAAGATAAGATGTGAAGGGTGAGGTGAATAAGGAATGTACTGTACGAAAAAAACGGATTGAGCATGGCACATCAAAAGTTATTGTGTTTGCGTGTAGGCACCTGCACATTTGATTTGCTCATGTTTTATTCCTGTAATTATCACTAAGCCAACTGGAGCGCATTTTATGTATTTGCAGTGAGCTTGTTTTGTCTGTGCATGTCAACATGGGTTTCTTTTCGTTCTCACAAATCTCGTTTCATTCCTTCCTCTCAGCAGTGAGTGAAAAAATCCCTGGAGCTTCTCTGATGTCTGCATCATCTCAGGACGACACCGTTTGCAGACGCACAGCACTGTTGACATTAAAAACACACAGATATCTCTCAGTGTGAAGTTTTTATTATTACTCTATAGTCTTTTACAACAGCTTGATCTTTCTCCTTTTCATACCCACATTATGTACCTTGCTGTGCAGAGAACATACTTGAAAAGATATGAACTTTCCGATCACAGCCCCCTGCTGTGGAGGGATGAGACTCGCGATTGTGACGGTTCTTGACCCCTTGACCCAACTCCAAACTTTTCTCAGAACCTTTATGATGCTTGGACAGCTTGCAACATTTTATGTATGAATATGTGGGGGCCCCAAAAGTGAAAAGTGTCTCTTCCCCATTACATAAGATCCTTGATCATGCACCACTCCTTGGAGGCAGCTCCAAGAAGAACAAATTCAGTTTATTGGCATGACATCATATGATTTCTGGGAACTGACAAACAAAGCAGGTTGTGTGACTGTCCTTAGAGCAGCTTTATGCACAGCCTCACCCGAGGCCTGTACAAAAGATGTGAAAGCAGACAACTAATGTAACCATGGTGACATCAAATGTGTGGTTAGATGTCTTGATAACGGCAAGGTTCAATGTTCTGTCTCTCCGAGCCACATTGTCAGTAAATATGGACTCTGAAACCATCATCTTTCAGCAACATGGTGTGTCTCAGTTAATCTGTATCTGCATCATTACGTGTTGTTGTTTGCATAGGAAGTGGGTTAATGACAGAGACACACATTTTCACTGTGAAGAGTTTTTCTTTTGACAACCAACATGGAAGAGGTGTAGACATTGCAATATAACTAAAGATTTCACTTAAAAGTGTACTTTAGTAAAAACAAGCATGCTTTCTGCCTGTAGAGCACGGTGGTCTGCTGTGGTTTATTTCAGTAAATAACTTGTTGTCACATCATCGTATCAATCAGTTGACCAAGTTCTTGCAAAAATAAGATTGGTATTTCAGCTAATATGCTCATATCTTTCTTTTACAGTGAAGCAATGTAGCGGGGACGTTTCTTTTGAAAGCAGACACTTATTAGCTGTCAGAGACGCTGTAATTATAGTGTGACTTATCTTTATATAATTAAAGGGATTAATGGAAAATAAAACCTGTTTGGCTTGAAAACTGTCACTGTCATTCCTGGGGAGTACCTTGTAATATTGTGACAACAAAGTTCTAAGAAGAGAGAAAAAAAGCAACATGACCTAAAGGGCGAAAACTATCTACAGAAATCCAAAACGCCAGAGTAGACTTTTTTAAGTCTTGTCAGAATCAGAATCTCCATGTTGTCATTGTGAGCTCTGCATACAATAACATTACGACATTTTCATCAAGTCTCATTATAAAGCCCTCACTTCCTACACAGAAAAGCAAAGCCACTGAACCAACAAAGGTATGTTATCTTTGACAAATTGTCATTGTGCCTGTTAAGGAGTTTTATATGCTCTACTACTGTATGAATTTTTGATTAAATGGCAGGGGAGACAACATTTTGATGTGGATTTAGGACATAACTTTTACCAATCCACCAATCCATGACCTCTCGTGCCCTACAGATGAGTGCACTAAGATAAGACAGAGTGTGACTGCTGGTCTTACATTTGCCTGTTTATTGACTACCACATATCTGAACTTTTTTAGGAAGGATGTGCTTACAAATTGAGAATGACAATGAAGGTGTTCCTTTATTTTCACAACTCTAACTATAGAAATGTGATTGGATCTGCATTCAATGAATTGCTTTGAGGTGGTAAGTATGTTGCTACTTTGATGCTGTGAACTTTATCAATCAATCAAAAGCTTTGCGACCGGATAAAGCCTACAAAATCATTCCCTTAATTTAGCCAATTACCTGTACTTTAAGTGTACATGAAGCAAGGACTACATTTGTACTGAGTACTTAAGTAACAATGTCTTCATAAGTCCTGCATCAGTTTACCCTTGAGAGAAATGTAAATTTAACTGCAAGTAGTGTTGTGTCAACACAAACTCACACACGTATGGCATGAGTCAAAACAGGTACACAATTAAAACCGTGGAAGGTTAACTGCCATGCCAAGCTGGCTCATGTCCAAAGAAATTATGTACTTTAGGTCACATTTCATAGATCAGATGTCTTAGACACAGACCCATGGGTTTGAATGCACCTTTTTATTTTGCAGTCTCTTTTAATAAAATTTAAAAAACAAATGTGTCTCACAGAGATCACAAATATTGTCAAGTAGGTCAATCTTATTCGACCCATTCACCCGAAAGGGAACAACTGCTTCCAAGCTAATATAATGTCTTCTCTGAAACCCACTTGGACACGAGGCACATGACAACCCCCCCTTTCCCTACAACTCCCCTTGCAAAACTTTATTTGTTTGTGTGTTCATGTGTGTGCGAGTGTGTTTGTGTGTGTGTCTATTTCCCTCCCACCTGAATTTCCATCCCACCTACAGCTATGTATACCGCGGTGCTTGTTTGACATGACGCACACAAACGTTGACCTACTGGACGGCCTCTGCATTCACCGCATTGCATTGCTCTCTCAGACTTTCACACACACTGTGTTTGGCAACAAATACACACAGTCATGAGGCTCAATTCACAGGCACACATACAGTATATATCAGCACACACACACAATTAATTTATCCACTTGTACACAGTGCAGTTGTCACAAGTGCCTATGTGATGTCTATCAACAAGTAGCGTGACAACAGCGGTGTCACTTGACAAGTTGAGGTAGCACCAAGTACACACACGTGCACACACACACACACACACACACACACACACACACACAGGCAAACTCATGCCAAATGACTTTAAGCTTTCTTGTGCCCATGCCTGGATCAAGCTTTTCCAGTACGACTGTAAGTTCTGTTGCTTTTTTGTAGTCAATTGGTAAGGTGATCCATGGGAAAGTGCCTTGTTGGATACGGGTTAGGTCTCTGAGGATGCAGGAGTGCAAAATACAACCTTTGTGTGGTTGCAACAAAATGCAAGGGAATTTGGTTTCATATCAGACAAGACCCCCTTGGTTTAGATGAGCTCCGGGAAGAACAGTACATCCATTAGCTTTTAGCACAATGGGTGTATTTCCTTACGAGCAACACAATTCTTGTCCCCAGCTAAGATGTGCTTAAATGGTAAGAACTGTGTCAAAGTGGGGGTGATGCGGGCAAATGCAAAAATTTTGTGTAACACTTGCACAAGTAGAGACGAGTCACAAAATCAGTGAACTGACTGTAAAGTTTGTCCAGAGCAATATTCACCTAAAGTTATAGAAAGGGCTAACCTTAGCCAACATTAGCTACTGGTCATAATGACCAAGATCAACTGTAGCTGCTAACTCCCAAGTGTATTGAACCGAGCATGTCTCATTGCTACTGAAATCAGCTTTTCTTTTGTAAAAGAACTATCTCTTCTGTTATAAGTTAAATACTCTGATTTTACATAGTAGGACCTGGGTGAAAATTGTGTAATTAATGATAATGGTAAATGTTATTGTAAAAATACCAAAAACGTTATTAAGTTTTGCTGACTCAGTAATGCCATTTATACAGCAATATGTAAAGTTGGCTAATTTTAGCTATGAGCTACTGTTTATAGGGGCTAAATGCCTATGTATTGGATGGAGCACGGATGCTCTCAAGAAAAAGTCTGTTATTTCTTTTTTTAAATGTTACTCTGAATTTAAATAGTAGGAAGCGTGCGAAAGTGGAGTATTTAGGGATGAAAGACAGCAATACACTAGTATTTATCTAAAAGCCAGCTAGCTAACATTGGGCATCATAAGCTGCTGGTCGTATCAGACCAAGTTAGGCTGTAGCTGCTCAATGAGTGTATAGAACTGAGCAAGGCTGCATTTATTTCTAATGAATTCAGTGACACTGATGTCACCTCTCTGCAGTTCTCTGCATCAAATTGTGAAGAGCTTGCATTCATCATCAATAACAAAATAACTTTTATTTAACTTTTAATTAGAGTCAATATTGCTTCTGATGTAAACGCAGATGACTCCTCCACCTTATTTCAATATATGACCCTGCACCCAAGCAGGTGTTTGACAGTCATGTCCTGAAGATCTCTTGAAACGGGCATTTTCACAGATGATCCTTTACAACAACTGCTGTAAAATCCTTACTAAAGAAACCCATCCTAGACATTAATGCACTGACCAGCTTTAGGCCAATATCCAACCTACAGTTCATTAGTAAGATGCCTGAAAAAGCTTTCAGTCTGAACTCTGATGAAAATACGGTCTCATTTCTTGTCCTCTTAGACCTAAGCGCGTTTGATCCGACTGACTATGATATCTTAATCCATCGCCTTGAAAAGCTGCTTGGTCTTTCTGACTGTGTTAGACTGGTTCAAAACATACATAAAAGGGAGAAAGTTTTATGCCCGTCTTGGAGATCATGAGTCTGAGAAACATGACATCTGTTTTGGGGTTGCGTAAATGAGTTGCTTAGGTCCATTCACTATGCTTGGCAGCCACTTGGTGACCTAATCAGAGAGCACAATGTACATCTTCATGGTTATGCATTTGAAACACATCCGTACTCTCTGCTGAACCAAATGATGCTGCTGCTATAAACTCCACCGCAACTTATCTGTTGGCAATAAATAAATGGTTAAGCAATAATTTCTTGAAGCTAAATGAGGACAACACTGAAATCCTACTAGTTGGCCCTAAAACAAAAAAGAGAAATACTATTTAACAATCTGTGGAAATTAACTCCTTGGATTTTATCAGAGGTTAAGTCTTGTTGTTGTCCCAAATTCAAATCTAAGCATCTCTTTTATTCTCATCTTATTTTTCATGAGTTATGGCATTCTTTCCCTGTTTTTATGTTTATTCTGTTTTTTTATTTTTACGCGAAGCACTTGGTGCATGTCATTGCTGTAGAGCACTTGCATTCCTTGTATGAAAGGTGATATGCAAATAAAGTGTATTATTAGTAGTAGTAGTATTAAAGGTTCCACAGTTTCACTTTGAATAGAACTGCAAGAAAACTGCGTGACCATCTATAATGTAAGACAGCTGCTTTTATTTATAGAAATTATGCTGTGAGGCATCATTACTCCTGTGTCGTTTTCACACTATGTTGCCTTCTTTGTTGCCTTCTTTCGTTTTTTTTCTCTGTCAAACATCTATCTGTCAGTCTTTTTATTACCATCATCATGTCTCAAATCATCCTTCCTCCTGTGTGAAATAAGCCTTACTGACAGACAGACAGTAAGGCTGCACTGTGCTGCAGAGCAATAACTCTTTGCTCCACAGGTTTTACAGTATTTTTTAATTATATTGAAATAAGCTTGAAGGGGAACAGACAACTGTCAGATTATGGAGACGTTTTGTGATGAGTGGGATTTGTAAATCTGAGGTGTATGGGCAGTATTTTGAGACCAACCAAACATCTGTGTATTGCAAAGTACAAAGGGAAAGACCCCACAAAAGTTGAACATTTACTATGAAAGGTTGTTTCATTTCTGCTTTTTATTTCTGTTTTTTTTTCTTTGTGTTTGTTGGCAGCAGTACACAATTCAGGCTATTTGTATTCCACAGTGTTACTGTCACCTACATTTACCAATACAACTTCAGCCAGACCATAACCTCTTATCTAATCTGCAGTGTGTTGACACACATTGATTTGTCCGTACCATTACAGAGTCACACCATGTGTGCTAATGGTTTGAACTTGACTGTACAGTTGGCGAGGTCAGGGTTCAACTCTTGAAAAAATAATAATAATAATAATAATGATAATGCAAAAAGTCCCTCTTAGACATGGGTGTGTATTGAATGTATGTAAACAAATAGGTGTATGCTTCATAGATAAACCTGCACTGTAAACATATGTTTGAGCTAGGTGAGGCGGCAGTTGTGTGCGCTTGTACCTGTTTGAGGCATGCTAAAGTGTGTGTGGAAAGACTGTGTGCATGCAAAGCCATAAGTAAACAGTGCGAACATCTATACGTCTCCTGCAATCCAGATGTTCCTACCGGACACACAGTTGAGTATTGAAACTCACCAGTGGTGTTGAGTGTATACTACATGTATACTGTTGGCTTCATGGTATGTGTGCTCAGTTAAAATGGGAAAATATACACACACAGCCTCGTGCCAGAGGAGAACACGCTTTGCAAATAAAGACCTCAGTCAGAACCCTTGAGAAACCCTAACGCAGCGAGCAGTAAACCTTCACCTACCAACATGAGAAAAGTTGTTGTTTGTTCTGCCACACGTGAGGGATCTTGTGTATGCTTCCATTTAGCAGCCAGGCGATATGTGTGTCCATTTTCAGAGATGTTAAAATGGTCGCTTTGAAACGTCTTCGTTAATGGTCAGAACAGAGGAAGGTGGTCACTTTGAGATGGCAGCAGGATGAAATAGAGCATGACTGACCACACACACACACACACTCACACACACTCACATACACACACATAAACACAATGTGGATTGATTGAGTCCCTGAATACACACTGTGTTACTGAAGTTACACGATGGTTACATCTGCAAATATTTTCAAAAAGATAATTGAGCATCTGAATATATTTTTGGGGCCATATTAGTATAATTGAAAAGTAGCAGGTGATGATTTTTTTATTGTATCTGAAATGTCTGTTTTTAGAAAAATGCTTAAAAGGATGCAGGGAAATATAGATAACCTATATACTAATATATTTACGCAGATAAATAATGGATGATCTTTGTGTAACATAATCACTTGGCTACATTTATCAATCAAAATTACAGAATATGGATTTCTACTGAATCTGTGATGAAAAATAAATAAGCACAAGTACTTAAATATTGTGGACAGAATGATGGTGGGTTGTGAAAGAAACATAGCATAGCATATAGCATATAGCACATGAAGCTATATACACACTACATATGTATGCAAACTGAAAAAGCATTGTGAGAGCAGAAAAACAGCAGAAAGGGACAGAGAGCAGGAGGGGGTGTTAAACTGTAGGATGTGAAAAAATACTCTATCAACAAATAGCACAGGCAAAATATGTAGAAATAGCCTACTAAACTCATGTGACCAAGTCCCCATTAACACACAGACATCTGATCTGTAGACTGTACAATCTTGTTGTAATATGACAATTAAATTTACATTGTACCTATGATATCAGTGTCATGAAAAGTGTGTTTGTTTATGCACTGGTAGGTCTAGAGATATAAAACATGTGATAGTTTTACTGGAGAAATAGCCTACATGATATAGGTTACTTTTTATGTTGACTGTCAAGAACGCAGGCTAAACAGACTTCGATGGAACCCAATCTTCAAACCCAAAAAGTCTTCAGGAGTCTCTTGAGTGAGAGCTAAAGTCTTATCTCTCGCCGACGGACCCGTGCCGTGTCGTGCCGATTAGTGATCGTCTGCCAAAAAATTATTTTTGGTGAGATATGTGTAATATCTGGTTTATAGCGATTTGGAAAACGGGCTGTAGCCAAGTTAACATGACTTACTGCCAACTTTGATATAAAATGAAGACAATTTTGCAATTATCCTTATGACTCTGCATTATTTTACTTGCTGTGTAGGCCTACCAACCAATCCAGTCATTTTTACCTGTTAAAATACCTTTAAATGGCCAATACAACTCATAAAATGCAGTATTTCACTTGCCAGAAAATGATTGAAG
>JAPMOB010057123.1:0-14424 GCA_029875015.1 Lepomis gibbosus | reverse complement strand
CTCTCCAGCCACCCCTCTGCCAACACCCTGAGCTGAAATCCCATACAACACCACCCACCACAGGACCTCAAACTCCCACTTCCTCCAGGCATCCACCAACAGCACCACCATGGTTAACACATAGCTTAAGGTGGCTGGTGCTGGTGGTTGCTAGCTCTTCCTTCCTTCGCTCGAACATTTTCATTCATCACTACCAAAGTGAGATACTCTTCATCCCTCCTTCCTTCCTTCCTTCCTTCCTTCCTTCCTTCCTTCGCTTCCTCATCCTAAAGTGCACACCCGGGCTAGCTTGGGAGAGATCCCCTTTCAGCCTGTTTTCATGACAGAGTCAAAAGGGCGTGTGAATGGGGCGTCCGTGGGAGCTGGACTGTGTGAGGCGCGCACTGGTCTTCATGCACAGTAGGGGTTGAGCGGAGCCCCCCGGCCCTTTTCTATTGCCTGTAATCTCATTTGGCCTCCCCTCTCTCTTTTATTTGACTGAGGAGGCTTGGACTGCTCACACTGCCCATTTCTGCCCAGATTCCTTCCCCTCTGACATTCAGGGTAATTCATTTCCAATCAGCAGCCTCACTCACGACACACAAACTTCTACCTTCTATTATTAGGGACTGCAAAGCCTTAAGGGGGACACCTGTGCCTATTGTTTCCCACAGTCAGGTTTAGTGGGAATGGGGAAAGGACACAGTTAGTGGGGAGATATCTTAGAATAAGTATTCTGCGTGTGAAGCGCCTGATGGATGTCTCCAGTATATCAGCTGTACTTGTCAGGATTCGTTGACAGATTTACCGCACTGACCCTCTTTCATGTAAGAGAGTGTAAACACGGTTGGGAAAACCAAAAATCATTGACTGAAGACAAATGTGATATTGAAGGTAAAGTTAGATGGAAGTTGAATAATGTGCCAGTGCTTGTACCTGCAGTCATTTCTCACAGCAGCCAGGAAAGGTGTATATTATTCTAATTACCATAGTTAGTCTTTTGTCAGCAGAAGCCCAGAGAACAGGCAGGGCTAACCCTTCAGGTGGAAACTGTTAAATGCTATGTTTGAGCTTGCAATAGCCTCAGCTGTATAACTTTACAAGTCGGGTGTTGTTTGGCTCATTTAAATCATTTAATTTATTCTGTAGCCTTCAGATACATGTGTACAGTACATAGCTACAATAGAGCAGTAAAGATTCATGGCAGCCTTTTTGCTTAACAGTTTACCTTTATCTAGCACAGGGCCGAAGATGGCCAGGTTGTCCTTGATGGTCGTGCAGTTCCATCGGCGGCCCCTAAACTGATGCTGGCATTCCTGGATCCCCAGCTTTACACCTTCGGCAACGCTAGGCATGATTTCTATGTAGTTACGACAGAAACGCAGCTGCTTGGGCACCAGGCCGGGGATAGAGCCACACAGGATGGGTTGGGAGCCCAGAGACGAGTACTGCTGCCCAAGGGCAAGGGACCTGTGACACACAGAGAGGGAAAGCATAATTTAGCAAGATCTGCTGGATAACATCTCTGCGTCTGTGTTAAACACTCTAGAGGACTAAGAATAAAAAGAATAGCAACATGATTAGAAGAGGTTAAATTACCGCAACCAAACACCAACACCCAACAGGTCATCTCTGCAAATAAAAAATAGGCTCATCATGTTTTCATATCACATTTCTTATTCTTTGCTTTTTAGGGTTTATATTGATTCCTTCATACATTTTTGGTACTGGCTAAAGTGTCCGTAGCACAAAAACTAGTACTGACAGCTCACGTTGTTGTATCTCTGGTCAGATTCTTTGGCCCGGTTCTTGGTTGTTTGGTTCTTCATACCAACATTTTGCCAATTTTGGACAGTTTTATTTATGGTAAAGTCTTGTACTGCTGCTTGTGTTTAGACAACATTTAACATGTGAGAACTTTGACTTCCTTTGAAACTGCTCATCTCACAGTACAAGTGTGTGCCCTCCCTGAACTCAACCCCACAATAGCAGTGATGGTGACCTGCCAGGGAGGCCCCCATGAAAGGCAACCTGCTCTACGAGGGGAGACCGCTTCTGTATTCATTAATCTCTGGTTTAACTTCAAACCTGTAACAATACATTGATTCATACATGAGTGTTTAATTGACGTATGTGCTTAATGTAGTTTATACAAAGAGCTGCTGTTTATTTTGTCTGGGGGAGGGGGGGTGCTAATAGGCCCACTTCAGGGCAGGGATACAAGCTATTAGCACTGACTTTTCAAGGTGTTCCCACTTGTTAGCAAACACAGATCTACTGATCTAACAGATAACACACAAGAACCTGTCAACTTAGTTTGGGAAAAGCCCCCGTACACAATTTCAAATATATAAAAACACCTGCCTCGGCAGTTCCATCATTAATTTGTGGTTTGTATAGTTCAGGCTGACTTTTTTAAGACTGACAGTGTATATAGCTGAGCTTTCTGGTGATGGATGAAAACACCATATCTGAAGCTGTGAAGCCTCTCCAGAAAGCGCATGCAGATGTGCCTATGCAGGGATTAATCACTACAATGAGACTGCCAAGATCAGCTTGTGATGCCAGAAACCATTATAGTTTCATTCAGGTTATTAATTTTAATTGCTTTTTATTTCTCTTGAAATAAAAGACAGAGAGAGTGAGAAAACATGTTTGCCATGCCCATGTTTTAACATGCTTTTTGTGATGACAAGCTCCAACAAAACTGTATGGTTTCATCTAGAAGCGTATGCAATTACTGTAGGATGTCAGATTCAAATTTCTTGTTTATGTATTTCTGGGCATAAAGTATATCCCCTGAAGGAAACGTACATGTTTCTGTACAGGTCTACATTCTTAAGAGATGGGCGCTTTACATTGGGTGTGTGTGATTTGGGAGTTTGCAGGGCTAGGGATGAGAAGATGTGCTGCCAATTCAGAGAAAGGCTTTACCAGTGTTAAGCAGACTCTCCAGCACTTGGCTGAGAGGATCATAGGGGAACAATTGATGCTGCTCAGATCAGAGCGCCACTCAGGATGACCTCAGGATCCCCGCAGGGTGCAACCCAATCATAGCAGCCACTGACTCTGACAGATGAGTGCAGTGCAGTGCTCCACCCCAACACAAAAGTCAAGCCATTGAAGTCATAGGGGGAAAAATCCCCCCTTAGATAATTTTGCAGCTCATGTGCGCTGTTGCGTTCTACATATGGATACCACCAATACCCTGCCCCCACATCCCTCCTCCCTTCCCATATACTTTTTGATACGTTTTTGATCTCAGGTGAGCATTGTTACAGCAGGTTCCCATGTATCAAGGTTTGCCAGTGGAGGTTACACACTGAGACATGAGGCTGAGTTGTTTTGCTTTCACAGCTGGTCTGATGGAATATAAGATGATCACATACAGTAATCAGCCACTTGTGTTGTTGGCGTGGGCTCCCTGACTGAGAGTGATATACACAACAAACAAATGTGTTTCAAAATGAAACCCTGTCTGATCACACTTCCTCAAGGATAGTGCAGTTACATAAACTATTCAAAATTTCAAACACTGCTATGCACAAGGAAACCATGTTTCTTCTCTTTCATATTGAACTTGAAAACTGTTTTGCCCAATTTAATGTTCCCCTGCAGAGTTAAGAGTAATTTGATAGTGCTCATCAATCTCCGTTCATATTCTTGTCTTGAGTTTACCGAAGCGTAGGCAGCCACATTAGCTCATCTGCCAGGATCATCCCACTAACATCATTGAGTTCAAGTGTTACTGACTTCACTCTGTCTGGTGACTGAGTGACTAAGGACTTTAATTACACTGTCTGCTAGCTTGGTTACTGCCCATTAATCTCTCAGTCATGGGATGGACCACAGTGGATGATGCCATGTAAAGAGCTTGGATTTGAACCCTGTTGTCACATGCTCCCCATCAACATTGTTGTTTAACTCAAAGGAAAATCTCTCCTGCCCAAGTGAGATATCTGTGTATTTAGACCTCTTTGCCAACCTCTGCTACATTTTGGGTTCTATTCAGGACACCTAACTTACTTGCCCACCTCTCTGACATACTGGCTTAGCCAGTGAATTTGGGATTTCTGATGGAATCAATTAGCTAACCGCATGGGACTTAGTGGTGGACATAGCATGTTTAGACTAAAGGCTGTGGATCTGCCAGCCTATTTGTCTTTGTTTGCAAAGGATGTGCCTCACTTGATCCGTATGGACAGATGAGATGAAAGGGATATCTTTTTGGCTAGGTGCTAATGAGAGTCTTAACCCTCAGGGGTTATGAGGCGTATCGTGCAAACAGACACACACGCAGACTCACGCATGCAGACCACATGTGTGCCATGCTGATCCTGCCTGCTTTGCCTCACTTCTCGGAAGCCACGAGCAACGTGTCTCAACCGAATGAGGGAGCAGCAGACGCAGAGACCTCCACAGAGGCAGAATGCCGGGGGAATCTGCTGCAGGGGACGAGACAAGCTGCAGAGCAGCAGCGAATGGCAGGGCTTGGCAGGTGCATGCCCAGGCAGGTATACACGGGGCCTCTACTGGCCTTGGGGGTTTACAGCTTAGTTGGGGGTTTTCTCAGTAACCAAACTGGGCTGTGAAAGTATGGTGGGCCGCTGGAAACCACAGACGTGAAGCAGAAGAAACAAACAGATTCCACCACACACCTCGCTGAAAAGTGGAAATTCACGCAATCAAGATTATACACTGTCAACAAAAACGTTTAAATTCAACAATGATTCACAATGCAATACAATCACAACTACAATGTCTGCTGCTTGGATAGAATAGTCAGGTGGCAGGGGTTTCTCTATTGCATTTCTCGGGGGGGGCGGAATCTCAGCTTAAGTCAAGAGGTGAGTCAAGGACTCTTGTACTGTCAGAAATATGTTGCAGCTGCTATTTTGGAAGGTCCGCATTACAGGGGTCAGTGTGTAGTGCATGTCTGTCCACAGATGAGCCTTCTTTGTTTTGACAGACTCCTATGTCCAGAGGCACAAAAAGTACCAGGTGACCGTCTGAGCCCGTTGAGCAGAGCATGACATCTGACCTTACTGCCTTTAGCCTGATGGCCCACAGAAAGGGTTTGAAGTTCATGACCAGGGTCCATATGCAAGTTTCTAAGAGCAGGGGTGCTTATCTCTAGCTTGTTTGCCTCATTAATCAAATAGAAGGTCATTATGATCAGGTGTCTGCTCATTCTCAGATTCTACAGTGATGAATATATGTGATCAAATTCGACTTCAGTATATGCTGTTGGAATAAAACTGTCAGTTTTGAGATTTTCAGAGTTAGTTGGTGCAAACCCAATGCAGGATCCTTACTCTGTTTTGGGTCCTGGCCTATGGTCCTGGTGTAATACATCCTTAACCTTGGTGTAATACATTTTGGATGCTGACAAAGTATCACATCGGCTTGAGACCTCCACTTATCAACACACATAAATGCTGGTGGTACTGCATCAAAAAGCACATAAAGTTACATTTTACCTGTGATGGTCAAAAGCACTTTTACATTACCTGAAGGGACACTTTTTATTTTCATAACCATAAAAGTTTAGATGTAGCTTATTCTCATTTAAGTCACCCTGCAACACATTTACCCTCCTCTTAGCAGTCAAGTCTCATCTTGAGCATCTTGAGTCTCATCTTGAGCCACAATTCGAATTGTAAATTACGAGATTAATTTATCAATATTTAGGTTATTTCATGTCATTGGTATGTTCACATTGTTCTTGTATTGCACAAAACAAGTGAGCAGATAATTTGTGGCGTTTGTCTTTGGTTAGAATGTGATATCCTGCAGCAAACAGAGTGCTTTTAGTTGGATAAAGTTAAAGCGTATTTGAGGAATCTAGAAATGCCTTCAAAACCGTGGTAAATGTTCTTTAACGCCCATTTTTAAAAAAAAGACTGTTTGTATTTAGCCTTGAGAAAAACAAAAACAGAGCTAGCTAAATGTTAGCTGTGCTTTTCAAAAGTTGATTTATGCTACATGACAGCTGAAGAAAGAATATCTCCTTTACCTTTCATAATTTTCTCAAGTAAAAAGAAGCAGCTTTAGTTTAACAAGATCAGATACATTATAACATACATCCATGTAAAAATTATGTTACTGGCACTCTGACGTCACAGCGCACCTGCTTCATCACTGCTAGCTATCATTAACTAAAGTTTCGTTTTCTGAAGAGACAGCTTCTAAACAAAGAGACAGTGCCTGAGCCTGTGTTAGAGAAAGTATTCAGCTTATTTACTTAAGTACAAGTTGCAATACCACAAAGTATAAATACTCCATTATAAGTACACATAGAGGGAGACTGCCCCCTGTTATTCATTGCAGTGTTATATGGTAACAGCCAGTATTGATTATGGTGATCATTAATAGATGAACATGTCTGCAGCATTTCAATGTTGGTTGCTGTGAGGCTGATAATAAGCTAAGATACTATGGAGTAGTTTCATTGATAAAACTACACATTTATTACAAGTCTTAATCTACAAAGTAACTATAAACTACAGCTGTTAGATAAATGTAGGGGAGTAAAAAGTTCAATATTTGTAATTTGTAAAATGAAGTGGTGTAAAGTCAGAAGTCAAAAGTAACAAATTGGAAATACAAATATCTTAACACTGGGCTTGAGTACAGTACTTCAGTACGATATTTATTTTGTTGGTTTCCACTACTGGTTTAAGATGAAATTATCAACCTTGAGCACTTGCCAGAATGGCAAAAATTTAAATATGTTTTGTGTTAAGGTCGTTTGGATTGACGGAGTTAATTCAGAGTTTTTAGTAATTTTGTGTTCATAACAAACTGGAATGTTAAAGTGGAAAATAATGTAAGAACATAAAGCAGAAATGAAAAGAGAGGGATTAGAGAGCCTGTCACAATCCCTCCCTCCATACATACATTATTCCTTAGGCACTGTTCATGTGTGAAGGCAGAGTGTACTGTGTGGTTGTGTTGCTACTTGTAAGTTTCTACCTTCAGTAAGTTCATCACTAAGAAGATGGCAAGAGGTGGGATGCCTTAATCGTATTGCCCATTCTGTGCAAACATTGGAAAAGCGTTAATTGTGTACCGGGCTTGCACCCTTGTTGCAGGACAAGCTGAAAACCGCTGACACATGATGTAATTTTCCATTACGTTTCATCACAAGCTGAGACACTCTCAAGACTATTGCTTTTAGGTCAAGAGGAGACTTAGAGCTGATGATGTATTCAACTGCATCTCATAAATGCAGAGCTGTAATTAGGGTTACCAGGATTTGTTCAACTCTAATGCTTTAATGAAAGCTTTGATCAGATCTTATATACATCTTTTTTTATCAAAGAGATGTATAAAAACATTTAGGTAAGTTCCTAAATATGAACTGTACTGTATTTCCTTTTAGGTGTTCATGTTTAAAGCTGCAGCTGAATAGAATCAATAAGGCCTTTACAAACAGATTTGATACTGGCTTCAGATTTGATAAAATTCCATTCATTTCCAATGTATTTGCCACACTGGTGATTGGCGATGGGTGCCAGTCATTCTTGGCCATGTCTGAACAAGTTAACTTATTTCATTATAGTGAAATTAATGTTAGCTTATGCTCAGTTTTTGCCTAAAGCACTGAGCCCCAAGTGTGTTCTGTCACTTCCTCTGTGAGATCCAGGCTCCTGAAAAGGCTTTTGCAGTAACAGACTGCGAGAATATTGTTTGCATTAAACTCTAATCTACCCCTAATACCCTCTATATGTTGACGCCGCAGCTCAACTTGTCAGATTTGCCTGGAGGACATCTTGTTGCTAAATGAGGCCCTCGCAGAGCACACAAAGACGTGCATCGAAAACATTGCCATCACAATTTCGTTTATAAATCCCACAACAGAGTCCGCAGAGAGATAAAGACGCTCGAAAGAGAGTAAGTGGGCCAAGGAAAGTTGTCGGCTTTGCCCGAGGATGGGACTTTTCCTGGTGGAGGCTGGAATGCAAAGCTCCTGTCTGTGTTTTGTTGTCTTCTATTTTTCTGTGGCACACTTTTGATTTGTAGTCCAACAGCTCCTGGCTGATCAGATAAAAAATGACAGGATCCCAGAAAAATGTTCCAACCTGTTCTTTTTTTTTTACCTCCTTTGCCTTCCTTCCTTTCCCCTCTCTGCAGACTGCTGCAGAAAGTGTGGAGTTGGGATAAGGAGCCCCTGCAGTCACATGTATGGAGACATGAAGAGGGAAACTGAACAGGGTGTAAACTTGTGAACCTGCCTGTCAGGAAGTGAATGAGAGCAGCAGTAGCTCTGCACAGAAGTGCACTGGAGATTACTGACAAATGCATGTCAGACTGGGATCTTGGTGTCTTGGTCGGTCTTTAGGTGGACACAACAGAGTCTGAGTAGTCTTGAAAGGACAGAGCTGGTTTGAATGAGAGTCTTGAGGGACTCTGCGAATGAACCACAACTCAAACAGTGTGTTGTTCACTGCCTCTGCTCATTAGGGGCAGCACTGTCGCTTGAATTGTCAGCAGTAATGCATTCTATGCAAATCACAACTCGTAAAGGATTGTCTGGAATCTTCTATTGTATGTCTGGAATTTCTTTGTGGAAATTTCAAACACCACATCATGTCTTTAAACATAATTAAAAGCCTAATTGCTGTTGACTTTCTCATGCTTGGTCGATTTGGAAAAAACTTCTGGAAAAAAATGGAATGTGAAAGTACATTGTGGGAGATAAACCTGGTTAACAAAGCTTGGCAATCCACAGATATTTCTCTTACAGGCAGTACCCTCAACAGCCCACATTGGTTAAGAGCCTAAGTCCGATTCTGCTGATCTGCACGTCCCCATCTTTATGAAATGAACATCATTATGTATGTTTTTGCACTTCCCATTTACCTTTATATCCCTCAGTAGGTCTGGGTGTCTTAGATTGTCACAGTTTTGGTGCAGGCTTAAACATATCTACTGAACTCTCCACAAGCTGGCATCAAATGTCTGACAAGATTCCCAATCTTGTTCATGTAGTCTTTGATATGATCATTCCTAATTTGGATACAAATTTTGACAAAATTTCGTTTTTTTAAAGAAAAAAAATCTTCTTTAATTACTTTGGTAAATAAAAATGGGTTCTTTACAAAAACAGGCACATTTCTCAATTTTAAGCAACAAAAAAGGCATAATTTTAGTACCAGTATTGAAACTCTGCATAATACTGCTAGCATTGTAAAACTGCTCAGCCCTAACCTGAAGAAGATATGTGTGCAACATTATGTCATTATGTTACCGGCACTCATTTTTGTCGGTGATTTTTTTGTTATTGCAGACGTGACATCTATTTGAAATCATAGAGAGTTGAGTTAGAGTTGTTGAATGGTGTTCCTTTCTTCCTTACCACACACTAATTGTTGGGTTGACCTGGCCAGTGACCAGTGGGCTTTGACTGAATATAGGCTGCTAAGTGTGATCTGCACATCTTTGTCACTGACCCTGTGCACCTATAACCTCTTTAACAAGCCATACAGGTGAGATCAGCCACATAATGAAGACTTTAAATATTGTGTGTTTGTGCCTCCACACGTGTCCCCTAACGATCTCTTTGCCCCTGGCTGTTGCTGTTTTCCCTTTGAGGAACTGCCCTGGCCTGTGTTTTAGTGCAGCTAATAGCTGTGCATGGGGGGACTTTGTCATTTCCTACAAGAGCTCATTGCATGCCCTTTGATGGTGGGTGAAGATTAGGACTCGCCTTCGCTGCTTTGAAATATCACTCTCCTTTGAACCTCCCACCTAGCTTGGGTTTGACTGGATAATGTTATCAACACATGATTCTCCTTTGAAAACAGTCTTGTAATGTTTTGCAAAGTCAAGTGTTGGATCAGCACATGAATGTTACTCTCACTGACAGTCAGTTCAAGTCCAGTTAAAAAAAAATTGGTGACTGTCATGGACAAAAGGTCAGAATATAAAAATACATTAAATGCATCTGTGTCACAAGACCTTTAATCAAATCAATGTGTTTTGATTAGCTCCTTGAGCAATATTGACTCATTATGGTCCTAATACTGTGCATCTGCTTAGGGCCGAGGTCTTAATCTGTATAGGACAACACATAGTCATACATGTTTTTGAGAAATTTACATTTATTCATTTAGCGGACGCTTTTATCCAAAGCGACGTACAATTGCTATATATGTCAGAGGTCACACGCCTCTGGAGCAAAGTGTCTTGCTCAGGGACACATTGGTCTCTCACAGTGGATAAGAAGGTCTCTCACACCAAAGGCATGTGTCTTATCCACTGCGCCGTTACCACCCCTTATTTACTCCTTCCATATTCCCTGTGTCCCCGTGGATGTCACTCTTTGTGGAGACATTTCTCTCAAAATTGCCTTTGACCCTGGCACTATGGCAGCCCTCAGCCATTCATAATGGAACCCTAAGGTTTCTTGTGAATGACATTCTTCTGGACTTTCCTGCTCTTTTCTCTACCTTCCACTGCCCTGTTGAGAATAATACCCAAACATCCTTGATCTTTTCACACAAGACGGCAGACAGAGGATTTTCCCGCAGTAAGAATCATTTAAGTGATCCCTTCTCCAATGGTAGGGGTTTTGGGGTTGAAGATTGGATTGAAGATTGAAGGTGGGGGGTGTCACAGTCGGATAATGACATTCCTGAGACCCAGAGATGGACTCTGGAGCCCCATTTAAGCCGCTCAGGTTGAACTGGAAAGGTCTGTGTATAGACTGGGCTATAGATAGCTTTCCGTGAGATCTCTCAAGATGTGTGACATTATTGAGGCGACAGCGGTTCCCAAAACCTCCACAAGTAGTGCTTCAGACAGAAGACACAATTTTAGTCAGGAAATCGTATTTATGTTTATACATGCTCAATTTTTTAATTAAAGGGTGTTAAAATTAAATCAATGAACACTTTAATAATGCACAGAGCCTAATTATAGAATAGTATTTATATGTGTAATATCTTTAAAATTAATTTTTTAAAGAACTATTGGCAGATGGTATTTCATGTTTTTTGTAGCATTGACTGAATATTAACCAGTTATGACTGCTTTATATTTCTTGTGTTTCCCAATCAGCTTGCCTGACTGCCAATAATGTTGCACCTGAGTTGAAGTTAAACAAACACCTGTCAAGTGTATTAATTTCAAGGAATACTGGTTGATCCGGACTGCATTGATTGCTCAGTAAAGCTGATGATTACCATAAAACATTTTATTTTAAAAACAGATTAGGTATTTAGAACGGTTTTCCATGCTGCAGTTAACACTCATACAATCACTTAATTTTTCTTTACCATTTCTTCTTTGTTTGATTTTATAACCACAGCAATGTAAATCTTATGTAATCTTAAGCATATGAAACATTTTAAGGGAAAAGCGGAACCCATATGAGATGGCCTTACTTGAAATTACAATGAGGACCAAAGAAATTTACAGTGAGTGCTGATGTCTCAAGCAGATTTAACAGTAGTAATGATAACAGAGGATTAAGAAAATAACAGTTAATGGATTTGAACAACTCGCGGCTGTGTGGTGTGATGTGACAGATTTAAACCATCTCTGCTGATGCTCAATGGCTAAATTCAGCTGAGGTAATTCCTTGCTGAAAGTGACTGTCATCATTCACTTAAACCACTGCTGTTTATGCAAAGAACACAAACATACTGCTGGCTGACAGAGAGGCTTAAGTTGTTCTGAACATAGTTGATGAGTTAAACCACACTGGTTTAATACAATACTAGCCACGTTGTATTAACAACCTTGGTATTTAGTAAGAGCAGAATATAATGTCATAGTCCTCAGATTCAAGTTCTTATATGTTGATGTTCCTCGATTATTCAACGTAGGTTAAAAGGTGAAACCAAAACACAAGTCCCAGAACAGATATTTTTCATTTTCAAACCACTCAGAAAGGATGGCGTTGTCAGATAACTGGACAGAGACACCGTGGGACCTGTGAATTTTGTGTGGTCAAAACATATCTTTAAGCTGTCATGAATTCTCTCAAAGCTTCATGTTGCCCATTTTGTATAAAACTAGCGTTTCCCCAACATTCTTGCATTTCAAGAAAGCAATTTACTGCTCTGCCTCGCCTTTCCAAACCCACCTTATTAGTTTGCTATGCCTTTTTCTTTCTACTACACCTCATCTTGGTCCATGCATGTGTGCAAATCACTGGAGTTATTTATGCTCTGTTTTGTTTTCAACACCCCATCTTGTAAAAGCCAGGCTGCCAGGCATAAAGCAGTCAAAACTCCTCTTCCCTCCAACTCGTCCCACCTTGGCTGGAGAATTTATGGCCATGTCATCCCCCCTGAGACAGAAGCTGAGAGGAGCCTACTTGAGCCCTTTCTGAAACTCTGCACCCTCTTGTTTGATGCACCACCTTATTTTGTCTCATTCTGGACATGTTCGACACCACTGGGTGATGCCATGGACAGCGCTGTTTGACACCCATTCCTCAGCACCTGCCCAGTCACCTGAAGCTACGGCTCGGCTACAGCTTTTCATCTTTCCACTCTCCCAGTAAGCCCTTCCCCAGCCTACACTTCAAAATTTGTTACCCAAATCAAAGGTGGTGTGCATTGTAATGGTTCGAACATTATACCAGTGTCATGTAAGCTCCTTGAACAGAACAGCTGCAGGTAATTCACACAGAGAGAATCCCAGGCTCTTTGTCACTGTTGTCTGATGGTTCTTGCTGAAGCCAGGAGTGGGTGTAAAGTCCTCTTTGCCATTAACACTTCAGCCCTGTGGCCTGTGTGCTTGGCAGCTGCCTGCTCTGTAAATGAAACCAGAAGATGCTCGCGGTTTGGACAGCACTATGGTGGGACCACATGCTAGTTGGGCCACTAAAAGTGCAGTAGCTCTGACAAGTATTGTGTTGTGAGCCAAAAGAGCTTTGTCATACGCCTACGCAAATATCTCCAAAATAG
The DNA here is from genome assembly GCA_029875015.1 of Lepomis gibbosus. Taxonomy (NCBI): domain Eukaryota; kingdom Metazoa; phylum Chordata; class Actinopteri; order Centrarchiformes; family Centrarchidae; genus Lepomis; species Lepomis gibbosus. The sequence goes on along the minus strand of JAPMOB010057123.1, from coordinate 1,522 downwards.
AAGATTTATGTTACAAAAGAAGACCAAGAGCCATGAGGTCAGCTGCATGTAGCTGAATTTGTAATGAGATAAACCTCTAAATTTCAGTTGCTGTTGCCAAAAGCGATCTGGGATAATTTAACAAAGAATAAAACCCTGCGGCACCTAAACATATTGTCTCCTGACAAATCCGTAGTGGAGGGGGTGAATTGTGGCACGATTGAAAAGCAAAATGATATGCTTAACTGTTTTTCTAAAAAAAACAAAAGATTCATTTAATTACAACTGAGACCCCATGGCATAATGCAAATTTGTAATATTTTTAAAATTGTATGCAACTTTGTCAGCGGCAAAGAATTTGTGTTCAATGCATGTCATACAGCTAGCAAAAAAAAAGAAAGAAGCCAAAAACAATTCAGATTCAGTTCACGGCGTGTTTGGGTGCCGGCGGCCTGAATGTAGAACAGTGACACACAATAGCAAACAAAACAAAATACCGCTTGTCTTGAAAGTCATGATTGTTGTACTTCCCAAGGCACTCCTAAAATTATAAAGCTGCATTTAATGAGAGAAATTGATTATGGTTTGGAAACAAGAGCCTTTTTTGAGGCTTTGTTGAGTTTTCATGAGCAACATGAGAGTTGTCATTGTCCTTGAGCGATATCACAATTTATGTAATAGTGAATGATACTGACTTACACTGTTGTGTAGAAATGCCTCGCAAGTCTTTACAGTGCTGTTGACAATTCATATCCACATAGCAACCACTTGCATATGCAATTTTTCTTAAATTAAAAAAGGACATTTTTAACAATTTAGTGGTTCCCAAACTGAAAATGTATCTTCTTCACATCACAACATATTCCAATATGATAAATGGACCTGAGTGTAGAGGGGGAAAGAACGGCGAGCCTTTTCCGTTACACTAGTATTTGAGGTTAAGATTCTTTGGACTGGGCCGGAGAACATTTTTCCACGCAGTCAACTGAAAGTGCACATTCTGCCCTCTCAGACATGATCATTTGACCAAAAAGACTCTCTGTCCTTATGCATCTATAGGGTCTGATGCTGAAACTGTGGATTTGTACTCACCACCAGATGGGATAGCCTCCAAGCACCCGTGAGCTGGACAACCACACACACATCAAATATCCAATCAGATACAAATCCATGAGGTAAACCTTGAAGTGTGTGAGAGGGTAAATGGATCAATACATAGAACTTCCAGCAGGCAATGAAGAAGAGTTTCCAGGAAGAGAAGCTTTAGGGCAGCTTGATTGTTGAATGAGGGGAAGATTAAAATGATATTGAAAAAAAAATCTTCCTCCTGTTTTCCCCCCTTCTTTGAGTCGGGCCAGGAAAGTGTGTCTGTCTCCTAGTAGTTAAGAGAATAAGTGTCTCTCACACACATGCACACACGCTCCTACCCGTCCTCTCCTTCCCTCCCTCTCTCTGAGGTTCTTCCCTAAGGTAGATATCTTTTTCTCTCTCTCGCTACTTTTTTCTCCCTCAGGATGCCTCATCCACAGGCCCAATATTAAAG
>JAPMOB010057076.1:0-11402 GCA_029875015.1 Lepomis gibbosus | reverse complement strand
GTGTGTGTGTGTGTGTGTGTGTGTGTGTGTGTGTGTGTGTGTGTGTGTGTGTGTGTGTGTGTGTGTGTGTGTGACATTCAAATCTTTGGTGTTGTGAGATATTGCTGAGAGAGGAAACAGTCCACTCTAATCTACAAGAGTGTGTTTGGATTATATTGGGAGAGCTTGTTTGTTGCTACCTGTGTCTTACATTTGACGCCTGCCTCCTTCTTTCTCTCAACTCATTTTGCTTTTCCCTTCATTTCTCTCCTTTTCTTCCCTTCTGTCTGTGACTCCATCCTTCTTCCTCTGTCCTCTTCCCTTTCTTTGGCCCTCACACCTCTCCTCCCTCCCTCCCTCCCTCCCACATTCCCCCCTTATTTCCCTCCAGGTAGCAGCTCTGTGCCAGAGTTTTTCCGCATCATGACTCGTCAGTTCACAGCGTATGAGTGGAGCGTCATCCAATCGGCCGGCTCGGAGCACCAGCAGCTCGGCGCGTTCTACCGCCACTGGGTAACCATGGCAACCATACCACCCTCTCGTCACACTGCATCCCTGCCGGGCCCCACAGGCTGTGTGTGTGTGTGTGTGTGTGTGTGTGTGAGAGAGAGAAGGAAACAGGGAGACAGTAACATTGCTGATGTCCTCTGAGACACACACACATGTTTGTGCAGACATGTGTGAACTCTGGGTTTCTCTCAACTCTCATTTTCAAATGTTTCTCTTTTTTCTGACATTCTGTCCTTCTCTGTCTGCACAGATACACTACCGTCCTTTCTTTCTGTTCCCTTTCTCAGTTTTTATGCTCTTTCTTCTATTCTTTCTTGCAGACACACACACACGCAAACACACACACACACACACAGATGGACAGCAAAAGCAGCGTTGGTGCTAAGTAAAGATGTTGTGAGATTGAGAGGGTGGCATAGAGACGTCAAGCTCTGATATCATCACCACACTGTTGACTAATGGCAGAGTTCACCGTTGCCATAGCGATTAGCCTTGTAATACTGTTATTGTGGCTCATTGGCTGCTGAGCAGGGTTGGTTTTGGCTGAACACACACACATACAGAATCACTCTTTTGAGCACACACTGTTATACATGTGTCCATAGATTCCCATCTGTTGTGGTTTTAAGTTATTGAGCTTCTGAGCCAAAATAAACCACACACACAAACAAAGAAGAACACACGGATGGTCCTTCTCAGATTTGTCAGACATACAAAAGTCCTTTTTTCTTTCCTATGTGCCTGTGTACATTTTCTGCAACTAACCGGTTATACTTGCACTTAGCTGACTGGGTTTCTTCCCTTTCCACCAAGGCACTGAAGGAGAGCTTCATCAAAGCAATCGGCACGGGTCTGGGCTTCAACCTGCAGAGGGTGGAGTTTCACCTGGCCCCTGAACCACTCACCCAGGGCCAGGCACTGTGCCAGACCAAGATGCATCTAGATGAGGAAGAAGAAGTGGACTGGATATTTGAAGTGAGTCTATTTGAACGCAGGTGTGAAGATAAAGAAAGACAGGAAAAACTACCTAACAAGAGTTCTTAAAAAAGTTAGACATTGTCTTTTTCTAGCATTTTCTGTCAAATGACAAATTGAAAAGACAGAAACAAACTGAAGACAGATTCATGACTGGTTTTATTTCAACATTTAAAAAAGAATTTGATGTGAAAACATAACAAAGAGATCACAGACACTTTTTTGATGTAAAGAGCAGTGTGCAGTTTACAAACAGTGATTAATTAATTGCCAGATTAGCATTCAGCCAATCATTGCATTGCATTTTTCTGCTATAATGTCATTGCTTTTTTTAAATTCTGTGTGTTCTAATTATGTTTTTTCATACTTTTTTTAGATTCTTCTCACTGTTTTATATTGCCCATGTGGAGCTGTACGCTATGCCAAATGTTGTTTTGAGTACAAAGTAAAGGACTAGTTGACCGTTTTCTGCTCATTCACTTTCTTGCAGTGAGATACATGAGAATATATAGTGTAATACCGCTCTCATATCAGTCAGATATGAAGCTACAGCAATGAGACAGTGGGCTTAGCTTAGCACAAAGGCTGGAAGCAGGGAGAAATGGCTTGCTCGGCTTTATCTTAAGGTAACAATTTGCCTACCAGAACTTCAAAGCTCAGTAATTAGCATGGTCCAGCAGCAACTTGGCAGCAACCTCCCAGTTGACGGAAAGCCTTCAGGAAGTCACTGAGCACAGCCAAGAAACAGTGCTACACACAACAACTTGTCATTTTTTACAGTCTTGTTGGAATTTAGTTAGTGCCAAGATGCATATTTATAGTTTAGGGATATCTAGAGTTAGACTGAAATTCTGTCAAATTTTCTTTTTTGAGGTATTTTTAAGCACGCTTCCTTCAAGCCAAATGTTAACATATATTGTCAGGTTGTTTTATAGCTAAACTTAGAATTGTTAATAAATACTACTTGTTTACTTCTTATTAGTGGGTATATTGTTTAGAATAGTAGCTCATGTATCGAGCCAGCAGCCTTTATGAAATCAATGATTTCTAAAGCTATGGTTCAAAGGGCTCGGCGGCTCTTCTGTGGGATCCTCCGTGCTCCATTCCCCAGCAGCTGCACCCTTGAAAGCATCTGCAAAGTGAATCATAGAGGGTCTTGCAGAGAAATAGACACAAGAGATTGCAATAGAAGGGCTCTCAAGTGGCCCTCCTGACACCATGACAAGAGATTAGAGAAGTGTGAGAGCAGAAGAATCACCTGTTGCTATCACCCCTCTCCCCTTCTATTTCCCATCTCCTCTCGTCCTCTCTCCTCACCTTCACTGCCCCTCCTCTCCACTTCTCTCTTTGATGTTTTTGCCAATAGCCCCTTCTCTGTCTTCTCTCCCTTTACCTTCGCCCTTCATTTAACTGTACCAGCTCCCTTCCTCCATCCTGTATTTTTCCTCTCTGTTCCTCTCCTCCCCTCACTCTTTCCTCCATGCCCAGTGGCAGATGGATTAACAAGTGACTGCTAAAAGGTTACCACTAGTTTGAAAAGGCCGATGTTACATCTGCTCTCCCCTCCTCTTTCTATCCCTCTCGGGGTCATGAAGGCTTAATGCCGTTTTAGTGTCTGTATTTTCACACCAGAGAATAACAGCTCACTTATATCGATCGCAGGTAGTCGGTAATGCATGTGTCCTCCTTTTAACTGTACATTGTAGGGCAACATGAAGTAGCAGCAACATATTGGATGTGGAATTTGTTTGGGTACGAAAGATGAAGAGATGCAAGTTGTGGCAAGAATGACTGAAGCAAAGAGGAATGGAGACAAAAATTATTTTTTTAGAAAAAAACTCCACCACACTGGTGTATTTCGCATTATTTAATTTGACATTTCAGTTTAAATGACATTCATCAGGTTTATGAATAAGCATCACAACAGTTTCATTTTAATGCACAGATTCTGGATCACTTAATGAAACACTTCGACCAAATACACAAACGTCCATGCAAAATTGCAGAACTGAAACAGTTATTTGATTAATTAATCAGTTGCTCGACAGAATATTAATCTGCAGCTATTTTGATAACCAAATAATAGTTTGAGTCAAAAAAGTGCCAAACATTTTCTGTTACCAGAAACTTAACATATGAGCCTTTCCTGCTTTTCTGTGTTGCATATTAATGAAAATGACCTTTGATGTCTTTGATCCTCAGTCATCTAGGTCATTTTAGCCATGAAAGTTGGAAGGGCACCTGGACTGGTTGAAGATACTCTAAGACGTTTCGCCTCTTATCTTCTTCAGGGCATCTTCGGTTGTCAATTAAAGACCGTCTTCAAGTATCTTCAGTGAGTCCAGCTGCCTGTGATTAAAAAACTAAATGGGGGAATAAAAAGTAGACATGGGTACAATATATGATAGGTACACCAAAGTAGGCAAGTCTGTTTATAACCATTGAAATAACTGAATATAGAATTCCCCAGCTGCTGTTGTTAAATATGACTGATAATAACAAATAAGTCCTTAAATTTTCCCTCAAATCTGAATAAGGATAAAACACAATAACAACACGAACAAGAACAATTATAATCCTTATTTCTACCGTATAATTCATGCATAAAGCGCAACACAAAGTGCTCTACATAAAAGCAAATCATAACATTTACAATAAGCAAATAAGATGAATACAAGATAATATTAGACTATAAAATGAAGGCTAAAATAGTTTATGACATCACATTAAGCAGTTGCTCTTGTTTTGTTTTATAAAAAAAAAAGTTATTTAAAGGATAAAATAAAAGAGTCAGCCTGTACTAACACCGCTGAAGCCTGTCATCTCTCTGTATGTCCTTAAGAACAACGACACACTTTGTTACTTGTTATCAGTGAATAATTGCTATGACGTCGAGAGGTCAAACGAACCAATCGAGTTCTCTGATTTGTCTTACATACGAATAGACCTACTCAGAGCTCTAAGTGTTAACATAGAGAGATGAGCAGCAGCAATGTTGACCGCATGTCCTCTAGCTCACTGCGTGCTCATTGGCTGGATCAGAGAGCAGCTATGAGACTTATTACATCCTGCTGACCTCTGGAGATGTCACCCCTGCAGCCTCTGGACACAGAAACCGAGGGACTTCATAACGCACATACAAAACAGACTGCACTCTCCCCTTTTTCTACAGCAAAATTAATTGCTGGTGATATTTCTCGCCCTCTATTTCTGTTCCTTTTGAGCTTCTCTCTATGCTCCCTTACTCTCTGCCATTTTGTAACTAACTACCCCACCGCACACATACACCACCACCTGTTACGCCCACATACACACACTCAGCTTTTGGCCTTTAATGTCCAAGCGTATTTTTTGCCAGTTTCAAAGGCAATTGCAACATAAATTGTATTTGGAGTAGACATTATAGAAAACAAAAAATACCTTTGGATGGTTGTTTTTTAGGACAGGTAAGCCTCACCTGGATGGATTTACTGCATGTGTCCTTCTGAAATGTGGACATCTATAGCATGGTTTATGTTAAAATAAGGAGGCTAACAGTAGGGGGGATTCACAGAGCTGGAAAACTGCATACAAATTAGACATTTTCAACATGCATTAATCATACATGGTGTAGAATGGATTTATATCTTCAAGCTAGGCAGACAATATGTGGTTCGTAAATGCAGTGGTTATCTGACTGAACCTTTGATTCCTCAGAAATCATACAAACATACACTAGATATTCACATACATTTTTCAACAGATTATGCACAAGTGGACTCAGTGTGAAAGTCTGACTGAATGTCTGATAGCAATGTACATGTGCATTATTTGTCATGTAGTATTTGCGCTGTTTTATGTAATGTTTGTAAGTATTTGCTCTGGATTTGAATGAAAGTGAAGGTGATTTTTTTCCATTTAGCATGATATGCAGGCTATATATCTGCATGTGCTGACAGTGTGTGTGTGTGTGTGTGTGTGTGTGTGTGTGTGTGTGTGTGTGTGTGTGTGTTTCTGCAGGAGAGCTTGCTGGATGCTGAGCATCATGTTGCTGTTGCACTCGGACCAGCGGACAAACCAGGCTCTGCAGTAAGGACACACAACATGTTCATCAACATTTCACAACAATGTTTCTCTCATGCGGAATGACTGACCAATTTTCTTAGGACATTTGCAGCCTTAAGAGTGCACAGGTATATGTGTGTCTCTGAGAACCCGCAGAAGGTTTGCTAAAGCGTAAGAGTAACTTAACACCAGGCTGAAAAAAGGCTTCACTGCTCTCTCTAGTAAAAAATTTTAAGCCTGTGGCACCTGTAACCACAGCCAGCAGTGATTTCAGGGTGTACTGACAGACGCTGGAGTACATCGCTGCAGCAAAGCAAGATGTCAAACCACTGGAGATCAGAGAAGCTGTTACTCTTTAAAGCCGCTATAATTTATATTTTTATAAAAAACAATGTATCGAAGTACAATGTGAAAACAATGTGAAAGGTTACTCATAGTGATGAACCTACAGATAATTATTATTAGAATCTGCAGCTCCCCTCGGCTTCAGAGAGCTTTATAGTGAGTTCCAGCTCATTGTTTAGCTGTACGGCTACAACTTTACTTTTTTGGTTCACTCTCACCACTCTCATAATGTCATTTTTGCAGCATGCAGCTCTTTTTCAGAGAAGAAAATCTAACAACTAAATGCGTTAGGTTTACGTAACTGCACAGCAAACAGCAGGCAGACACAGTTAGCGAATAACTGGTGAATTAGGTGGAGCATTGAGCAGCTGAAGATAGATATTCACTAATGAGTTGGTAGAGACCAAAATCAGACATAAAAGAGAGTGAATAGTGGAGTCACATTCATCAGGTGGTCAGAAACACAACTCCAAATGAATGCTAATATTTTTCTGTATGAGCTGGATGTGTAAATAAGCACGTGATCGTTCACTGTATCATAACATATTGTCACATATGTTTAGACACTTAGGGGGCGTAATCTTGCTTTTTATTCTGAGCCTACAAAATCCTATAATTAGAAAAACTTTAAAACTTAACAGCGGAACCAACACAATCACATGATAAAAAATTTTGTTAGCAGAAGTCTCAATCTTTAACCTCAATTACACATAAGAAAGAATTTGATGATGAAATGATTACATGATGGACAGATAATGATCTACAACAATCTTTCTCATTTAAAATAAGTTTTAAGTCATTTCTTAAATAAGAATGTCAAACATATAGGTTTACTCTTTATAGTTAATAATGGGGGTCTGCCACTTTTGCCAGTCTCAAATCGTTAAAACCAAATCCCTTTGCAGTATTTAACAGTGGTTATATAGACATAACACCTCGGTCTCTAAGAACATGCAATGTCATTTTACAGACTAAATTATGAATCGATAAATTAAAAAATCACAAGATAAGTCATCCGTTGCAACATTATTAGACACTACATTATATTTCAGTAATCAAAGACACTCTTCTCTATTCCTCTCAGCCTCTTCGTCCATCTCTTCCTCCTCTCAGCACATTTACGCTGCTGTCGTTCAGTGACCTCATCGCCTCGGCCTCACCTCTGACAGAGGAAGACCCCGCCTACTGGGACAACTTCAAGATGAAGGCTGAAGCTCCACAGAGACAGAGAGAGACTTTCGCATCCAAATAACCACCTTTCTCACACTGACAATCACCTGCCATATCTGCACACACACACCTTTGAGAATTGCCAAAAAAGAAACACACATACATTGACGTCGAAGCTGCTTTCTCATTCAACACAAGTCAAGTCAAGTTTATTTTTAAAGCCAAAAATCACAGTTTGTCTCAGAGGATTTGAGAATCCGTACAGCTTCTGACAACGTCTATATTTTGATATTCGGTTCAGAGGAAGTAAAACTCTATAAAACAAACTTTACACACCTGATAGACAGACACACACACACACACAATCAATCAATAGGTTGATATCTTATGAATTGTATTAACTTGCTATCAAAATGTGATGATTTTGTGTGTAAGGTAGGACACAGCTGTTTTTTTACAAATCAAAGCAATTTATCCAGATTATCTAATTTCAGGAGACAAAAGATTGTGCACAGAGCTCCCTATGATTGATCGTTGTACGTCCCAACAGCCCTTAACAATACAATGACTGAAAGAAATCTGTAATGCAGAGTGTGTGTAACGTATAATAATATGTATGATGATTCAAAACTCACACATTAAATAAGTGGTGATTAATGTACTATATTTACTTTATTTTATTCAAATCCCTATTTGGATCATAGAAGCAAGGATGAGCTAAAGTGTCTGTGCAGGTTGTAGGTAAAAGAAACACTTCACTTTTATATCTGTATTCAAGATGGATGTCTCTTTTCACAAAGTAATTTTTTCCTCTCAGTGGCTCTGTCTTTTATCTCTTTCTTTCTTTAGCCCAGTTTTTCTGCAGTTGTTGTGTATTCTATGCAAAGCCACATATAGTCTGCAATAACTTGCAGGTTCTGTTGCACATTTTTATACATCTTTTCAGTCTTTGCTCTCACTCTCCTCTGTATGTCTCATTATTCTTCCTGCTTTCCATAATTCTTCCACATGAACACAATTTAAAGCAAGATATAATTAAAAACAGACAATTAGTTATTGATAGCTAAATATCTCTGGCTTTTCTTTTTAACCCACCCATCTCTTCTTGCATTTCTCCATCCTTTTTTCCTCCACTTTCTCTCTGGCATTTTGTCTCTCTCTTTCGTTTTCTCCGTCTCTATCTTCTCGACCCATCTGGTAGCATATCTGTTTCAGTCGAGGACATTTAGTTGACCGTCGCGTTCTCTCTCCCTTTTTCTTTTGCGACTCGTTTCTGCTCCATCTTCCCCCTCTCTGGAGGACAGCTTCTACTGTAGATGCCGTGTCAGTCTTCACATTTGACCCTTCTTTCTGCTTCACATTACTTTAATCGCAACCTATAATCACAAGCTTTCCGGCCTGCACACACAGAAGGAAATGACTAGGCTAGGACATTAGAGGTCAAGTGATGTGTACGTGCAGTCACGTATGCACCATGTTTGTGACATTAGACACACCGCCTCCCCTTCTCACCCCTGAGGCAAGCAGATACATAAACAAATGAAGTGGCTGCTGCAGAGCATTTGGCTTGAATTCACATAGTGAAAAACAAGCTCAATGAGTTATATAAATGCCAAAACTATTAAACAAATAGGGAGACAGGTGGGATCCTAAGAGCAGGAAAAAGACATTGTCAGTTATATTTCTCACACACAGAACCCTGACACTTGAACCAGATGGCTCCATGGAGGTGCTTTCCTTGTGTCTGAATGTGAGACACACAAGTCTAGACGGTATGTCAGAGAAAAAGTGCAGTCATTCAAGTGGATGTTTGTGGGCATGTGTATGCTTGTAAGTGAAAGAAATACAGCTCGGAAACACACCCACACGCAGTCATTGCCTCCAGCTGGAGTGAATTAGTTTGCCTCCTCACCATCTTAAATCTCGTGTTCTCTGCAGCAGAGCGAAGGCAGCCGGGTCATTCTGGAGTCACACAGGCTTTCCTCAGAGAGAGGACATTTGTAGTTGCCTCCAGTTTGCTGACGTGTCAGAGAAGAGGCAATAGGAATAGACTGATTTATTTATTTTCAAATGTGGGTTGGAGACGAGTGCTTTGGGCATCAGACAACAACACTAACAAATGCTCTATGCTTGAATTAGTCTCTTAATGCATTTTACATAATGTTATTTAAACAAGGAAACTATTTCATCAAACTCTATCATCAGGTCAACATTTACATCCGTCCCCTGCTTTGGTCCAAATACCAGCAAAACTAATGACATTCCCATCAGCCTCAGCTGTACTTTGTGTTTAGTACTAATTAGCAGATCTTTGCATGCTAACACCATGTTTACATGGGGGCCATGGTACCTGCTTTTCACAAACTACTAAGTCATACAGCATATGTTCTTATACATATACTTGGCACATACAGAAGAATTTTGGGAAATAACACATAATTGCTGTTAGGCTGCTCTCATGTATGTCTATAAGGCCAGCCAGCGGCTGGTTATCTTAGTTTAGCATAAAGACTGGAAACAGCTAGCCTTGAGCCAGGCCGGACTGAGCATTCCAAAGGCAATAAAATCTGTGTACCAGTAACTTCTGTTTTCACATTTTGTATGGATTAAAGAAACACGATAACGTATGTGTTAACTTGTGAGCTTTTGAGTTTCAGGAAGGTGTTTTTTGTTACCTTATGACTGAGCTGTTTCCCCCTGTTTTTTATGATAAGCTGTATGGCTGAAATTTAATAGACAGGTATGAAACTGGTATCTTCTCATCTAACTCTCCGCCAGAAAGCAAATAATTACATTTCCCAATATGTTGAACTATAACTGAGTGTGTTAGCACTATAGCATTTAGTTCAAAGGACCACTGTTCTTGTACAGCCTCACAGAGTCACTAACATGGCTATAAACCCGTAGTCTTGTTTGTTTTCAGTCAAGACTGATTTCAGGATGGGGAGTACTTAATTACGGATAAATTAGCAGAAGGACCTTAGTTTTATTTGGTTTCCCACTCTTGTATACGAGAGGTAAATATGCTGGGTCTTCAGGTTCAAAAAACAATTCATTGCTCAACTACTAATGTTGAAGAACAACTTTTAAGCTGAAGCCTAAAGTGATATACTGTGGTGTCAAAGACCAGACTTTGTTATGTCTGTCTGGCCGGCTGGAAAACATATTCAAAGGGTTTTTTTCGTCTTCATTTTTTTCGCCATGGATACTTGATTCTTTGGTACTTCTAAGGGAATGGGGGTGCTACTTTGATGTAGTAGGCAGCTTGGAGTCAGCAAAGAGGAGGTTGCCCTGAGTGAAGCTTTCCTTTTCCAGTCGAAGCTTTGAGGTTCATGTTTGCTCAGATATAAAACTGCGTCACTGCAGTCCACGTGCCACTGGAGTTAGTTATAATTCTCAATCACTCAGGCTGTTTACACTTCAGTCTTTACTTTGGAGTTTATATTTTTCAGTGGTCGACAATGTTCCAATTTTGCCATTTTGCACCACCAAATTAATAACATTTTCCCCCCCTAGGTCAAACATTTAATGTATGTTTTCCTGGGTCAATATGTTGAAATCACCCGCCTACAGTTTATAGCCTTCTGATGTTTTACGCCTTTAAACCCACACCTTCAAATGTGCAGGGTAAGACTTTAGATATTTATATCACAATCTTAACTTAAAACACTTTATTTAATTGATTTATCTGTTAATTTATCCGACCAGATGTGCGTCTAGTGAGGACAGGAGAAAATTTAGATCCACCTGTGACTTACGAGAATCACTATGCTCTGATCACCCCTTGTCTCTTTTTTCAGATCAGTTTTTACAAGACGTAAAAAAACAAACAAAACAAACAGTTAAACATCAGCAGGTATGAGGGATTTTTTATGTTTGTGTATGTGTGTATTTAGTCATCACTTTGTTTGTTTTTCCCCTGCTGTGAAATATGCTATGTGCAGCCCAATGTGTGATAAGAAAGTTACACCACATTTGACACAATCAAAACACACACACATCAACAGAAACAGGGCAGATACAGTATGTGAGCCCTACACCACCCAATCAGAAACATTAGCAGATGTTTACACTTGTTGGGTTGTTCTGATTGCAGACACATCCATTAAGACTGCTGCATGCTTAAATAATCAGGTATTTGTGTGAGTTCTTGTGTGTATGTGTGTATTTAAAGTGGGGCTGAGGTTTACAGGGAATCACAGAGGATAGTGTGAGGATATGTGCTATGCTATATAGTTTTAACCATGAATTTCCAGGTAATCATACAGTATTTCACATTGTTATTGAATGCAAAAGGTATTTGTAGATAGATAGATAGATAGATAGATAGATAGATAGATAGATAGATAGATAGATAGATAGATAGATAGATAGATAGA
>JAPMOB010057018.1:0-12891 GCA_029875015.1 Lepomis gibbosus | reverse complement strand
CCCCCCCCCCCCCCCCCCCCCCCCCCCCCCCCCCCCCCCCCCCCCCCCCCCCCCCCCCCCCCCCCCCCCCCCCCCCACTACTGTACAGACCCTGCTGTCAGCGCCGGGTCACATGGGCGGACAAGTGAGTCCTCTGCTTCGTGGAAATGTGGATTTCTGCCTTCATAATCTTCACTCTGACAGCTAGGTGTTGGCTCATGTTTATGTAACCCACATTTCTAGAACCTAGACTGCAGCCCGTATTTCACACAACTTCTTACTGAAAAGCGCCCCAGGTTAACTAATTCCTATTAATCTAAATAAACCTATTGTGAAAGTACCCCTTTAAGAATTGGCCAAAAATAGGTGCAGTGTATTATCATTATTACTAGTTATATATGCATGTAAATACATTTGTGATATCTAAAAAAAGTAATTATTTGAATGACTTTAAAGTTATAATTTAAATGTATTTAAACCGGTGAATATTTTTTAGCCAAATGTGTGATGGCAATTCCTATATTTCTGTGAAAATCCATTCTTGACTTTGAAAAGAGTAATTAAAAAAAAAAAATCTGAATTCTACTTTTTTTCTTCACATTCACTAAACACTAATCTCCTGCAGAGGATCATGAGATGTGGCTGAAAGTCTCTGGAAAAAGCTAGGGAGTGGACCTAGAGTCAAATTTTTTTTTGTTTAAATGTAAAGTTTTTTTTCATTAAAAGGAATTTAAACTTTTTCATGTCTGCTGTTCTACAGATCCTCAACTAATACATTTGTTGTTTCATATAAATTGATATTCATTGAAATGATCTTTAAACATAATACCATCTATTGCTGTCTTGGATGGCAGTTTAATGAGAAACGTCAAACTAAAGAGAAACAGTAGAAACCCCCCTTCCTGTGTGTGTCCACATGTTTCCATATGTGTTTCATGTTCAGGCTGCTCTCACACATCCTGTGGATGACACTGTTGAATTCCTCAGAGTCTTAGGGGAGGTGACAAACATGGCAACCAGCTGCAACTTGTCAACAAGGAACAAACACATCTCAATGCATGAAACTGCTGCTAAACGTGAAGCAGACATGTTCAGACTTGAGAAACTATGGGGCGCCAAACAATGTACAGATACACACTATTCTCTCCTTTGCTCTCCCCCTTCTCTCCCCCTCTTGTCTGTCATCCATCTCAGACTGTCTGTCTTAATTGCCAGGAGGAATTATCCAGTGAACACACCTTGTGTCAAACGGGGAGGATGGGGCACTTAAACACACTTTAACTGGGTAAAAATGGATATTGTCAAAGCATCTTGTTGCTAAGTTAAAAGTTTGTATTCAGTGTGCCAGTTTCCAGGGAAAAGTTATAAAGTGTGCCTTGGGAAGGTGAGGTCTGTTCTCAACACTGTCTTGCAGATGAGGGGCATCACCGGGGGTGGGATGGGATGGGGTGGGGATACACATGCCAACATGTGAGGTGTAGTACTAGAGAAAACCATTGTTGAGCAGCTACATTTCTTGAAATATAAAAGAAGTGCAACTGGTGTATCTGTTTACAGTGGAACATGTAATGTTGCATTTCAGTGGCTTCTTCGTAATAAAAGCCACCCTGTATAGGACCTATAGTTTCACAGTTCTTCTGTTATGATGTTATATGTTTTTAGTTCTAACTTGGCAATGTAAACATCTGTTTCCCATCCCAATAAAAAATTATAAAGAAAGTGAACAATAAACAGAAAGGCTGTTATAAATGAGGTAAAAATGTGTTGGATGAATAAATTTCCTGTGAATGCCTTGTGCCAAGGTAACCGGTCTGAATCTCTCTCGTGCAACAGAGGCAGGAGGGGAAGGGGACTACCTGAGAAAGTAGAGCGAAAGAAGGAACACACCCCAAACCAAGTAAGTTGTATGTCTAAACAATTTAGACGTATTATTAGTTCGTAATGCCAATGTGTGAACGGTGTAATGTAACACCTGGACTGATTTCTATGTAAAGGACTTGTGATGGTGGGGGGAACATGCATGGGCTGTATGGAAGGTTCGAGTCCATGGGCCTTTGCATGCCGTCCTCTCGTTGCCGCACTGCCCTGTCTCAAATAAAGGCACAACAAGCCCCCCAAAATACCTAAAAGAAAATGACTTCTGATGGTGGAAAATCCAAAGGATGTGAATTTTATGTGCAACTGCCTTCTGTTGCCCACGGTGTGCAACAGCAGCTAAGGTTAGCTTAGACATCACAAAGTTAAAGTTAAGATTACTGCGAAGCATTGTGTTCCACACTGAACACAAGACTCCGGTAAGACCAGAGGAGGCGGACTCTGTGTTTCCATCAATGATATTTGTGCTCGAACACAGTTTAAGTAGATGGAAAATGTTTACCAGATGTGGAATTTTATTATTAAGATGTCGGCCTTATTATCTGCTCAGAGAATTCACCAGTGTTTTTCTCATTGCTGTTTACATTCCACCAGATGCAAAGTCAAAAAATGCGATGTCATCAGCACTCACATGACAAAACTAACAGATGTTTTCATTGTTGTTGGTGATTTGAATCAAACAGCACTTAGAACTGTTTTAACTAAATTCCACCAGCATGTCCACATCCCCCACAGTTATGTTCACAAAAAAATTCCCAGCAGCCACAAAGGGTATCCCCTGTCCCCTTTTGGTCGTCCAGACCGCTTTCCCTTGCTTCTCCTGCCCACTTACACCAAGCTGAAATGTAATGTGGTGATCATTAAGACATTAAAATGATTCCACAACCAGAAAGCCTGGATGAGTAGACAGGTGAGGGCTCTACCCAGAGCCAAAAAAGCAGTTTTTTAAATAGGTGAAGCAAACAACACCACCAAAGCAAGACTGAAAGCTGGCATCAAGGAGACGAAGCAGCTTCAACACCAACATGTATGTGGCCGGCAATCCAAAACATCACAGGCTGTACTGCTCAACTACAGCAAAGCCAAGGAGCTGATCACTGATTTTAGGAAAAAGGAGATAGAGACACACACTCCTGTCTACATCTGGGAAGCTGAGATGGAGCAGGTGAACAGTTTCAGGTTCCTGGGGACCAGTGTCACAGAGAACCTGACAGCTTCGCTCAGAAGATCGTTGATACCCATCTACCGAGCATCAGTAATATCGGTGAGGTGATTAGGTTATTTTTGTATGTGATTTTATAATTTTTTTAAATAACGTTTGCGTTGTGAGTTGCATAAAGGGAACTACAAACATCCCCCTGTTGTAAAATGACAAATAAAATGACCTTGCATCTTGTAAATATATTGTGATTTTGTGGTTTTAGCTGGCTAATATTAAACAAACTGCTAACCAGCTAACGTAGCCGAAGACTGGGAGTGGATAACGTCAGCTAATCCTGCTGATCTGGATGGTATATTGTCTGGTTTGCCGTGCATAATCAATACAGCCAGATGACACATCTCTCTCACTCACTCTCTTAGGTCCAAGTTGGGTTAGTTAAGCTCTTATCCTGGCTTCTCTCCACCACTTGGTCTGGCTGGGTGGTCGGAAGAAGCCATTGATAGTCTCAAGGTCCAGTGCACCTAATCCAATCCCTGCTACTCTTTTTTTCCCAAAGTTAATGAGTGTGTTTCTATCATAGGCCTATGTGCCAGGGCTGAGCCCCAGACAGCCCGGCCCAATTTAACCCCTGTTTAATCTAACTACTGCTTTCTACTTGCTTAGAGCACTGCAATTCAGGGGTTGGGGCATATTTATTTATTTTCTTATTAAACTTTTATTTAACCAGATGAGTCTCACGTAAATAAAAATCTCTCTGGATCTGCAATAAAGACAGTCGTTAACTTTAGAATGAAAGGATCACGTTTATCAGGAGACTTTTTTGTATCCTATTCCGAAAGGGCTCAATGGACTAGATACTGATGGAGTAGAAAAATAAAATAATGGTCAGGTAGCCAAGCATGGGCCAGAGGGGCCAAATGAAGCAAGGTACGAGGACTCAAATAAAGATCATGATGAAATGAAGTGTTTCATAAAGCAGGCTAACATGGTTGGTTTATCAGTCACAGTGCCTCAATCATTCAACAACTACTGTTTCAAAAGAAGGCTTTAATGATTTTCCTGGCTCTGCCCAGGCAGCATCCCCGTCTTTAAGTAGGCAGGAAATCTCAGGCGGTAGCTTTCAATAGCTTCGGCCCTTGACTCTAAATTTGCGTATGATCCAAGAAGGCTATTATAAAAACATTTCCAGGGCTTTATTTATAAGATTTTTTTTGTTCCAATCAAAGTGAAACAGGTCAAGTAAAAAGACTTAGCTGTGTGGAGTGGGTCTGGCGCTTAATGGCGTTGCCTGAAGGGATGATTTGCAAGCGGCAAGCTAGTCCAAGCTAGAACATTACTGATAGAAAAGTTATTCTAAATATGATTGTAATTTATTTTCTATAATTCAGGTAAGCCTTGAACCATCCCTTAGTTATGCTGTTTTAGGCCTAGCCTGCCGGAGGATTTCCCGTGAAGCTCCTCTCTCCTCTTCTCCTTCTCCATCTGTATGCAATCTTATCCCATTGACACATGCTACTAACTAACTTCCCTCTCCCGTAACTTTGTGCTTTCTCCTCGCTCTTCTCTCTCCTGCTATCGTTTTCTGCAGGTGTTTCTAGCTCCGGAGTTGTGGGGTCTGGATCTGTGGTTGTGGGCTCACTGCTGCCCCCATGTTCCTGCTCTTAGGACTATAATTCATTTTATGTCTTTACCACTACCATCTTTATTGTTTTGTATTTCTGTGTGAATAATGTGTTGGGCTGCTACTCTCTAACTCTAGCCTCCTTCCACAACCAGTTGAGGCAGTTGGCTGTGTATTGGGCGAAAGGCGGGGTACACGCTGGACAGGTCGCCAGTCCATCGCAGAGCCACACATAGACAAACAACAACTCACACTCACATCTAAGGACAATATCAGAGACACCATTTAACCTACCCTATGTCTTTGGATTGTGGGAGGAAGCCAGAGCACCCGGAAAGAACATGCAAACTCCACACAGAAAGGCTGGGGCTACCGGGATTTGAACCCACAACCTTCTTGCTGTGAGGCAACAGTGTAAACCACTGCAACTCTTTGGGATTACAGTGCAAATAAATGTGTGCAATGCAGTCTGGTGAGATTGTACTTTCAATTAACGTAAGCATGATGAAAACTATTGTTTTATTTTGCAGTAAATTATTGACTTTATTTATGTTCCAAGACAACTTTAGTCTATAGTTCTAGGTCCTAAAGCCTAGAATGTGACCATCCCAACTTTATTTGGGGGTACAGAGTCTTACCAAAATCTGCCACCTATAGTGGTGTGTTCTTGCTGCACTCCACACCAAACACCTCTCTCAGTGTCATGTTCAACAGCCATTGAAAACAACACCCAACCTTTTCAGCAGTAAGTGGGTGTTTTACTTTTGTGATGTTGAAAAGAATGAACGAGTGACTCATATTCATCATAGAGAGGGTGTGATACATCACTGAGGATTGCTCGCCCTTTCCTCATCACACAGGACTCACAAAGCAGTTTCATACTGTGTTGTTGTTGTTGTTGACCTGCAATCTTACCAGACGTTTAAACAATTAAGTTTTTCCAGACAGAGAAAAATACTGTGCAATAAAGCAAATTGTTAGAAATGAACAATAAAAAACTACTATATGTCTGTCCACTCGAAACTGTTCTAGGTTAGGCATGAAGTATAGTTATAATCCTGTCTTGTAAATGACACCTGTGTTAAAGTCCCATGACCGTTTTCCATCAGTCCCTATATATTTATTATTCATTTACAACTTCAGTTCAGTCACAAAAAACTTCATTAATTTTCTTTATATTTAACAAACTAATTTACACAACCACAATACTTTGTTTCATCTTCACTGATCAGCACATTCAACAGTGAAAAAAATCAGTTAGCCCAAAATTACATTACATTTACTCATTTGGCTGAGACTTCTATCCAAAGCGACTTACATTTGAGGAACAACATACAAGCATCAACAGAGCATCAATACAGCACGAGGTCTACAATTGAGAGTTATTAAAAAAAGTGCGTTCAGTGGGATAGAAGAAGAAGAGCTCAGGAAGTGCATGTAAGAGGTTACAGGTGTTAAAAAGGGATAGTGGCTTTGGAAGAGTTTTCAAGAGCTTCTTGAAGTCAGAGAGGGACACCCCTGCTCTGATGGCGTGTGGTAGCTGGTTCCACCATCGTGGTGTCACAGATGTGAACAGCCGGGACTGAGAGCTTTTTGTGAAGGGATGGCAGAGCCAGGCGGAATGTAGGAACGTAAGCTTGTATTATGGAGTTTAGGTAGATGGGTGCAGACCCAGTAGTCACTCTGTATGCAAGCATTAGTGACTTGAATTTGATTTGGCATGCCACAGGTAGCCACTGGATGGGGTGACAAACTTGTTTGTATAAAGAGTAAATAAAACTGGAGAGACCGTTGTTGGTAATAACAGATGAGGACCCTGCAATAGTCACCTGAAGCTGTAACAGCCTTCCCACTAAACAATACCCAACATGTCTGTTATTTGTCCCTTTAACTAACAAGTTCAAGGGGAATGACACCTGGCTGTCACACACATACACACTCACATTCTCTGAACAACACCACCAAATATAATTGTACTACTTGATCATGGTAGAATTATTTTGATGAAAGCAGTCCTGGCAAAAATGCTTTTATTTCATTTCACAGCGTTGAAGAGGTGTCCTGTTAGTGGTGCTTTTTCCAATTTTGGCACTTTTAAAGCCTACTTTAAGCCCATCAGTGTGTAGAGCGTTAGTATTATTAGAGTAGGCCTGCATACATTATGACATTGTAATGCTACATTTTTACTTTTTCAGTTAATAGTTTGGGTGTCGGTTTAAAGAGTCTGTCATTATATTGTATTGTTCAGTTACCATATGAGACAACTTCAGTTTTTACAATAAATTGACAAGATTCAGAAAGTATATTTATTACCTTTCATTACTATCCAAAGACCATTACTATATGTTCAAAGGTAACAAAACCTGCCAACCAGCAACTCTAAAGCTCACTAATTAACATGTTATGTGTTGCTTGTTTAAGTTGTACAAAATACTAAGTGAAAAATCAAAGGCCTGCACATTGTTTTTGTGTAAATTACAGTTTTAGTGCTAAGATAAACTAACCGGCTGTTGCTTTCATATGGACAGACATGAGAGTATCTATGCTCTCATCAAACACTGAGCAAGAAAGCCTGTTTCTCAAAATGTTAAACTATTACTTTAAGGAAATATGCTCATTGTGTTTGCTTTGTCTGCCACGGAAGCCCTGGTTCTGAACTAAATTGTTTTTGTTTCCATGTTTATGAACTAAGAAAGGCGCCAGGAGGATCTTTCTAAATATCTTTCTTTTGGCTAGAAATGGATTTTAATTGGCACTTCAAGGAATGAAGACTTCCAAAGACTGTCAAAACAGTAAGTGTCAAACCCTTTCATAAATTAGATGATGATAAGTCTCCTAAATGTCAATGGCTTTTAACCATCAAGCTTACCACTAGTCTGAAAGGCATGTTGTCATGACACTGTGCAACAGAGGTCTGGTCTGATCTCTAGGCAAATGATTGTCAACCTGGGGTCTTGGTACGGTAAAGCAGCTCTTTTCAGGTTGAAATGCCTTACAGATCATTCCAACCCAGAGGACATTCCTCTCATACCAGCCATAATCCACATTCTTTGTAACTCGTCATTTGCAAATGTGGATTTTTCTGTTTTGCTTAATGAACAAGTGTATTGGCCTGTAATGGCATTTGATGTGATTATGCTGCAGCATTATGACTCTGTAAACTGTTTGGATTTTCAACTGTGAAAGGGTCATTTGTGTGCAGGTGTGTTTAAAAGAGAGGCCACTAGAGGGCTGCAGAGTGCATTTCTGGCCGACTTGCATCACTGGCTTACTCTGATTGTTGTTGACTATAAACTTCCAGTGAACTCTGACATAAACACAAATATCCTGTAGACAAGGCCTATCCTAGATCTCTCCATAATCTGCCCATTCACAATATTTGCATGCTTGTCATCTCCCCAACCATATAACCATCTATTTATGTTCTTACTAATCTTGCAATGGTCAGCATTTTTCTTTCTTGAACTCCTCTAGGTACTGGTCTAACTTAGGCATGACGGAAGGTGTAGTCCATTCAGCTGCTCATCATGTCTCCTGTGTCCCTCTTCTATCTCCAATTGTATTTCCTGGCTCTGCCATGAGAGTTGTTCCTGGTTAAGGGAAATAAGCAAGAGTTCCCCACTTTATAACTAATTTCTACCTCATAGTCAAATGTCCAAGTTAATTCTAATTTGGCTAATTCTAAATATGATATCCTTCATATGCAGAATATGTAGTTCAAATCTGAACTGAGTTCTGGCCTTTGACACTATAATCTGTGTGTGAAATCAGTTTAAGCTGGTTAAAGTTGATAAAGCAGTGAAAGTTATCACCTGAACATTCTTAAGCACATAATATACCAGCACTGACGGCGTGTTCTGTGAGAGCAGGCAGGGTGAATGGCCTTTTCTTTTGTTTATGTATTAGGTCAAACACATATTTGCTAACCTGATGCCGACTTAAAACTGACATATAATGACGTTTTTGGCTCATGAAGGAATATTAACTACCATTAAATATTACAGTACAGCTGTAATGTAACAATGGTAAGCTGATAAGAAAAGAGCCTGTTCATATTTCATGTGCACAAAGACGCAGATTAAAAGATGTGGCATGCTATCAAACATTTTTAGAGTGTTTATTAACTGAAAAATAAACGCTAATGAAACCAGTTCTGGACCAGAAAAAAGGCTTCAAAGTTGACTCTATGAAATATACTTCAATGACTCTGATCAATGACTTGGTTATGAAAAGGCAGGCAAGTTCTCAGATGTATGTGCTTTTAAAAAAATCCTAACAGTGCTCGTAACAACTAAAACTTATATTTGTTCATTATTATATCAGTAAAATCTAAAACAAAATGTAGCCCAGGATTAGTAATTTATACTGATGTAATGACACTGGATAAACCTCAGTGTCCATTTATCAGATTAGTAAAAGAACATTGTGGTTTATGGTCTGACGCCAACTATATTATTACGTAGAATAGTATTGTGGTTCACAGGAGAGCAGTGATACACATTGCATGATGACTGTCCTAACAATAGAATGTCTTTTAGACTTCTTAGGTTAAAAAGAAGCGTCCTGCAGGTCCACAGAGACCCCTGCTGGCAAAGCACCTCACTAACAAGATAAGATAATTTGTGATGAAATACACTGGACACAATTACAAACGCAGTTCTTTTGTTTTTGCCCCCATTCATCCTGAGCTTAAATCAGAGATCTAAGACTTTCTCTATGTACACAAAAGGCCTATTCCTCTCAAATATTGTTCACAAATCTGTCAAACTCTGTGTTAGTGAGCACTTCTCCTTTGCCAAGATAATCCGTCCACCTTGTGGTGTGGTGTGACAGGTTTGCCTTAGGCTGGCCACAATAAAAGGCCACTCGAAAATGTATTGTCCCAAATATAGTTACTGAATCTGTGGATCCAATATTAAATGGATCATGTTCCTACAATTTGAACGTCTGTATTCTCGATAATGCATCACTTTCAAGCCCTTTTCACAGGCATATTAGTAGATACTATGATGCTAACTTACACTTAGCTAATGCACTTTATATTTAAATGATTTAAAAGGGTTCCAAACTAAAGGATAAAATGTGTTGTTTGCCACTGCCTTTCAAAACAAACCATATAAATACTACTTATCAGTTTCTGCTTTGGTTGAGGTTTGGTTCAGTTTAAGCGCAGAAAAGACTTGGTTAAGGTTAGGGAACAACTTTTGTTATAGTTAAAAGAAACAGCATTGTCTGTTGGTCGGAAACAGGCTTGCTGAATCATCTGTCCACCCTGATCTCCACCCTCCAGGGTCTTCCAGCTTTACAGCAATGTTATGCTGCTTCTGCCTTTGTCTTCTGCATGTATATACATGCTGTTTTAGCTTTGGTTTCTGTCTGACTCCTTTAGTGAAAATTATTTGTTTTTTTTACCTTGCTACAGCTCCTCTCTTCACAAGCTACCACCGCTTCATGCTCTTGATCTTTTAAGCTGTTTTTTGCTTTGCATTAACTGAGAGTGTTGGGCGTAGGTGAGAGCGGGTGTGTGATTCATATGTATTTGAGTATGTGTTCTATATGTAGTTATATGTTCTGTTTTGTATTTGTTCATTATGTATTTGTGTTATAGGACCCCCTTTGAAAATGAGATGCTGCATTTCAAGGCATCTTTCAATGAATTCAATTCAAATTCCATTTATCTCCCTCCATATTCTCCATTCCTTAATCCTAGGATTTTTTTTTCTGCCTGGAGCTGGAAAGTCCATCCATCTATCGACAACCACTCACAGTCACACCTCAGGACAATTTAGAGACACCAATTAACCCTGCCTGCATGTTGGATGATGGGCGAAAGCCGGAGCACCCGGAGAGAACCCACGCAGACATGGGGAGAACATGCAAACTCCACACAGAAAGGCTGTTGTTTTGTATGTACACCACTGTATGTGCAACTTTGTGTTGGTTGGGATGTACACTGTGTATTTTGTATTTGTGGGAAAAATTAAATATATTTGTTAAGATGTATTTGTGTGTTTTAAGTATTAAAATCAATATCCTCAAATATTTTACAACACACTTATGTATGTACTGTTTGAAGTAAGTGTAACAGTGAACAGAAAAAAATTCCATTGTGATGAATAGAGAAGTTATTTAGCTATTAAGCAGTGCAAACATTATTTCATAACATAACCTCAAGGTGAAATTTGAAGGGCTCTATGAAAAAACATTATCGGTGTTTTCAAACTGAGATCAGCAAAGTTCACTTTGCTTCATTATGTAAACATTGGTGGCTGCGATAAAACACAGTGACTGTGGACGCACGGTCGGCTAAGTCTCCCGTCCACCAGCCATGATGATGGTGCCTGCGCTGTTCTCCGCAGCACTTCTGCTGTTGCTTCCTGGAACTCTGTCTGACAGTAAGCTTCAGAATAATTTTAAAACGTTCTTTCAAATGATTGTAATTATTGCTAAATATCAAAACCTTTCTACTCTGATGTTTTTGTCATCTATCATCCAGAAAATGAACTCTTTCCAATTGATGTGGTGGTGGAGAACAGCTTACTAGACACCAGTCCTGTGACCTTCAGCACTCGTGTGGTTTACAGAGGGATCCTACTGGGTGCATTACAGAGACTCATGGACTCCAATGCAAACTTTAAGTAAGATCACAGCACCAACCCACAACTTTAAATTATTTTTTACGCTATCTTAAATTACAAGTTGGTGCACTTACTCGTTGGTACTTTGCAATAGTGATTCATATGCATTTCATAAAATAATTTTCAGTCTATGCTTTTATAAATGTGGGGTCCCTCTTTCTGTTTGTGCTCAGAGCAAATCCTCTAACACACAGAAAGGGCTCTGTATAAGCAACACCAGACTTGTGTTTCAAATACTTTCACATGTTGCCTGTATTTCAAATTAGGAGCACACTGTTGTTTAAGATAACTTCGGCTTTCAACAGGCATTCAACTAACTCCAGTGTAACCCATCCGTCCGTGTAAGGACAACTTTGACAAATTTGAAATTTGGTGAATCTCCTTCTGAAGCCTGGGGTGCTCTGCCCTGGGCTGCTAAGTGTGGAACGGGTGTCTTTAAGAAAACAAGTTGTGGCGAGAGTGACCGGAGTCCCGGTGAGGCTCGCTGTGTATTTCACACTCTTGGATGAGAAGGTGTTGTGGCTAACTAGTTAAAAAACATAAAAAAGAACCAGATGATTGTGTATTGAAATTTTGAAGTTTAAAGTTTGTGTCAACCTGCTGGAATTGTACATTTTTTTCATTAATAACGACTGAGATAAGACATGGTTGCAATCTTTTTTTTCTCCCACCACTTCCACTAACCTTGAATCCCATGCTGTTCTTTTTTTTACATGATGGACATCAATTGTTCTTGTTTTGTCCTGCAGGTTCACCTACGCAGAGGATCCAAACTATGGTCCATACCTGGAGAGTGTGAACGGTGTGGCTGGAAATGATAAAGACCATACTTACTGGGAGCTGCTGGTCAAGACTCCAGATGGTAAAATCATAAGACCTAATGTTGGTAAGTCCACTGTGAAGATATCTGTCAATCCAGTCTTTCTTGTAATTTTACTGTAATTCAGATTCTAACACACTGTATGGATCTTTGTTTGCAGGTATCGGATGTTACATTCCTGGTGAAAAAGAGCAAATCATTCTGAAATTTACAAAGTGGGAAAGTATAAGCAGTCACCCTACATCCACATGAGATGAGAGCCAGGGTTGGAATGAACTGTATGAGAATGTATTTCATACATCAATAATCAAACAAAATGCATCTGTTTAATGCTGAGGGATGAGAACGTATGAATAAAAGATCTCTTAACGTGTTGATTTCATTGGTTTGCAAGGGGAATTCAATGTAACAAATAAACAGTTTCAACACTACTGGCAAGAAAACATTTGACATTGTAGTGTTTTAAATGTACATCTAATGCAGCAGTTCCCAAACTTTGTAGGCATGCACCTACATCCTGACTGGGTTGCCCCAAACTGCGCTTAGCATGCATCTGTCTTCTCTGTGTTTTCACTGATCACGATGTAACATTATGTATTTAGGCTACTACTTTAAAAAGTAACAGTGGCAGTTTAACTTTTTCTTAGATGTGATGGCTAAACTTTGCAATCAATCCATCCCGCCGCTGTTTTCTCCCAAATCGCACCCTGTTATAGCCTCATAAACAAATAACATAGACTAAAAGAGGATCCATATGAGGATTTGTTAGTACAGCACGGGTGGCTCAGTCTGACAG
>JAPMOB010056985.1:0-17558 GCA_029875015.1 Lepomis gibbosus | reverse complement strand
CGTCTGTCGGCCACTTCTTCAGTCCATTCAGTCTTCAACCAACTACCTGGAGAAAGAGACAGAGAGGAGGAAAGGAAGCAAGGAGCTCAGATAACACTAATCCATCTGCTTCATCTTCAAAAGCACACACTTATCCCCTTCTCACTACCCCACCCCCACTTCCCCACCCCTGAGACCTCACTTATGAACTCTAGCCATACATGACTTCCCTTCTTATAAGAAGACCTCCTTATTTCACCTGCTTTAGCCTTCAATATCAAGTTATTAATTTTCATTGTGTTGATTTTAAAAGTTGTTCTTCGTAAAGTCCACACTGCGAAAGCAGTTTTGAAGTTTCACATATTTTTTTTGCTGAAATAATTTTTTCCGTGATGAAAATGACAAAATTCTATCCGCCAAGTGTCAGATGCTGGTTATATGACAGATAAATCAATAAGTCACACATCCTAGTGGTCAGTGACTTTCTGACATGATCATATCATGCTTTAATTTTTAATTTAAACTATAACTCAGACAGAATTACAATTTTGACCCATAATATGCATGTCAACCCAGAGTCAGATTCTATACATAGAATGGCAATGATGACATATTTCAATAAAAAATGCATACATTAGTGCTTTATATATTTTTTTTAGTTTAGCAGCCTGTGACAAAGTGAAACATTACAGGGTTGGTTTGCCTAAATTATGAAAAATATTAATCTTCTCTTACCTCTAGTATCTACCAATGCAGATAATTCTACATTTACTAGTCAAGGTTTTAATACATTTGTCTGAGATTTCTGCATCCACTCTACTATAGTTGTGGCTAATGGCACATTTGTGGTGTTCAAAGTATTAAAAAATTATATTTAAAAAACAGCAATGTGTCTTTCAACAGTGTCTTTGTTACTCCACAGATAATGATAATCCACAGAATATGTCAACAATAGGCAACAGTTCTAACAAGGACTGTTTCTTCAGTCAAAGCAGTTTCAATGAAAACCATTCAAAGTGATCTGTGAATTATTAATTAATTCAAGTGAACTGACTGTTTAAACTGTGCCTCTTGCAATAAACAACGACCCAAATGTCAACTTTTATACAAAGAAAAATCAGTCAAAGTTAAAAGACCTATGTCTATGAAAAATACATAGACATATATTATGCTTGTAGTTTAACAGCCTTTGACAATTGAGAAAATAAAAGTCTATTCACCCAAATTTTTGAAAAAAACATCTTCTCACATTCTGTACTTCTATTGGTACCTAGCTATGCAGATAGTTTGGTTTTACTTTGACATCTGTGTCTGAGATTCCCCCCCTAATCCCAATTCAATGGAGGTGAACGTAACTTTTGCAGTGCTCAAAGCATTGAAAAATTACTTTTCACAATTCGAACATCATATTTATCCAGAAACAATATTCGCTGACCATGCTGTGATCAGTTTCATTGAAACAAAACAGTTCCTATGAAAAGTGTTGACAGTGTGATTAGTGAATTATCCAAAGTAGGCTACTAGAAACAAAGGTATCTGCAGCTGGATACAACCATAAATAAAATTTGGCTGAAACTGCCCTTTAAACTAATATATCAAGTAAAATGTTACATTTAAGTGATTATACTGAATGTGAATATGAACGTTAACCAAGAGCTTAAAATTACAAATAAAACAGCAATAATAACAGTAATATGGAGTATTTATATCAAAAACGCAACCCTGTATTACTTTTTGATGAACCAATCCATGACAGCAAAATAGTCAAATGTCACACACTGCCCATGACCCAGCTATCCCAACCTCTCTGTATGCACCGACTTAGTATTTGCATCGCATTAGACAAAAACAGAATTTGGCTCTTTGCACAAAAACATTAGATAGATCAGTGTTAAAACTTTTAACTTGTTGAAATTCAAAGAAGACATTCGCACAGGTGGAGACCATCCTCGAAAATGTGAACAAGGGGGATGAGAATGTGACTAATCCGCAAAAAAACCTTGAGTGGAATGTGGATGGGAGCCCCGTTGTGTCAGAAGTGTTTATTACCAGCCATTTTCCACTGCCTCCTGACTCACACACACTCACATGACACACACACACAGCACACTTTCATTTCTCTCTTGGCTGAGCTGTAAAACTAGAGTATCAGACTCCTTCTTTCCCCAAATGAGATCCACTTCGTTTCACATCAAGCATCAAAACCTTCCAATGAAGCCAGGATAGCGTACTGTCGTGCTGCAAGAAAACACCGGCCCCGGGGAGAATTCCCAAAAAACTGAAGCAGTCGTGGCTAGAGTACAGGATGCAGGGATAATGAAAATTGTGAGCTGTTCTACACCTCTTCACCCCCCCTCCTTCTCTAAGAGTTGCTGGATATCATTCTGTTCCCCCGATGGGCTGAGATGCAATCAGTGGCACACTCTCTTGTAACCCTGTCACTCAACTCTCAACACCACCCCACACACACTTGTTTTACGATTCCATAGGACATCTCAATCACATCTCATCACTTTCAGGAAATTGTACACACCCGTCCAGATTGGCAGATTAATGTGAAGGATGAGTGCAAGCAGACACGCCCAGAAGCCTCCCTGATTACGATCACCCTCTTTTTTATGGACTTGTAAAGAGATTCTTCTGAAAAACAGCTAATGCTACAAGTCATAGCCACTGAGCCACAAGCCCCAACTGTTGGAGGAATTAGATTTGTGTCGTAATCAGCTATAAGCCCTTGAGTGACCAGGCATGTCCCTATATAAACATTGCAGTTTTACTCTAAGGACCTGAAGATGACATCTATTCCACAACTCATCAAAGTGTCCTTCTTGTACTCAGGCGCTGCAAATGGAAACACTATCAGGATACAAGAGAGACATTCATGGTAGTTTAAATTATGTACAGAAGGTCATCGAAGCTCTTGGGGGAATTCTATTGTGTTTCTGCAAGCTTTCAAAGGTTTTTACTACAGTATGAACTAAACTTCTTTAAGCAGGGAAGAATAAAACCCAGTCTGTCTTGCATTGATTATGCAAAATCTGCTTCTAGTTATCCTACTGAGAGTACCCAGCGCAAACTAATCTGTAAAAAGGGACAGAAGTGCAGAAAAGTCAAAGTAATGTTAAGATGTGTCTGATTAAGTTTGAAGAGAAAACATGAAATCTTTAGTAAATCCATGTTCCTAATTTTACTTCTCCAGTATCACTCACTTCTAAATTCCATTTTTACCTTTGATCATGCAGTCGAATAAGGACAGTCAGTCACCCATGACCACTCAGTGGAACAGTCGACACTGCAAAATTAGTGTCACACAGAGATCCTCTGGCGAGCCAGTGAGGCACAAAAAAGACAGTTCACGATCTACGTAGCACAGCTCCACACACGGCCCAATGACTCCCATGCTAGGTGAGTACAGTCCCCCAGACACCCAGTACTTTCCTACACCTCTGCACTTCTTTCAAGCATAAACCATAAAGCATCTGTATAGTATGGTGTGAAGAAACGTGTCCAAGTCAATTGACTCTTCAGGGCAGTTGGAGGGGTTTCAAGGATCTCAGAGAGATTTACTTGTTTCATGCCTGACATTCAGTTATTCATTGATGATAACAGCAGTCTGGATTACGCTTTTAACTTTTGATTTTGAAAAGATGACCAAAGAGGGGAGTAATATTTGGTACTAGTAGTGGTGGGTGTTTTCTTTTACTATTTTCTGACATATATGCTATAAATGATTCATTAATAAATCAATAAAACAACAAAAGCAACAGATAAATGAAAATTGTTAGCTGTAGTCATACAATTAAACAGCCCTACATCAAAAAACAAATCGACAGTTTTGATAAATAGAGACATGTGGCATTAAAATACTTGAATGAATCAGTATACAAAAATCAAAGTAAAAAATAAATATCTTTAGGTAGCCTTTAGTGTAACACTCATTAAAACTCATTTAATCTGCTTTATCCGAACTGTGTGTGGGTGCGGTTGGAACAGATTAACTGACAGTGACCAAAGAACCAACCCACTGTCATCAAATTCAGATTCAAATGTTGCTAAATCCTGATTGGAGGACAGAAGTTCATGACATCATGTTTTACCGCCTAGCCCACTTCAAATGAGTTAGGAGAGCACAGAGAAAAAAAAATAAATACAGAAATCCCTCCTACAAAGCTGATGAGTAAAATAAGTTTTAAAATTATTTACTGAACGAACATGCACTGGTTCAAGTTTTTTCTTTTTACATCATAAACTAAACGCATGTTATTTAGACTGTAGGTTGAGAAAAAAATAGAAAACATCTCCTGGGCTACAGGAAATCGTTATGGTTATTTGACTAAACCAATCATTTCTTAGAGCCCTATTTAGATGTTTTGGAACTAATAAAAAGTTGTATGCTAAAATAATTTCATAAACAAATACATCGCCTGAAACTGAGCCGGCACACACTCCTGACTTTAGCACACAAAGCATTTTGCAAAACAGGAGTAGCCACAGCTGACCAGAATGCTGAAATGGCAACTCTTCACTAAGCCTTTGTTCGGTAATTATATTTCTGTGGGGCTGTTCAGATCAGCTCAGATCTCCCTGTTGGTGACCTCTGTAAATAACAGTAATAAAGAGCGTACTTGTCGTTACCGGTGTGTCCCTCCAAGACAATCCACCTGTCACCAAGTGGCTTGGCCCATTCCCCTGCCTCCCCCCTCCTCGTCTTGCTGTTGGCCATTTGCCGGAGCACAGATCAGACGGCTCTCAGCCACGGGGAGTGGTGAGAGTGGTTGATGGAGCTGGTGAAGATCAGGGCTGGTTCCCTTTAACACAGCCAGCACCTCCAACAATAGCCACCACTGACAGCTTTGCATAATTCATCTTGTCGAGTCTCTCTCCCTTTCCTCCTTGACGCTTCTCCCTCCCTCTCCTCTTTCAGTTTCTCTTCAGTTCTTCTTCGTCTTTTTATTTCGTGCCTCCTGGCACTTGGAAAAGGGGAGAGGGAGAACCAGGGCAGTGTTCCATCAGATGCTGCCTGTTTCCCCCTGACACCCGTGATTTTGGAGACACAGAAGTGTTTGTCTGCAGCACGTTGCCCAGATTCTGTGAATTCTGGATGCCATCTGAACCAGATTGTGTTCGTTCTTTATTGAGGCTCAGTGCCTAAATCCCTTGCTGCAACATGAAGTGTGGATCTATTACCTAAAAATACACGACAATCAGAGTCAAGACAATACATTTTTGATTAGCTGATTTTTCTATGTGGTTTAATTAAGTTGTATGGCCTTGTAACATGAATAGGATCAAGTTTTTTTAAGGTTTTTGCTAGATTACGATAATTTGAGATGTCTTAATAATTAAAAATAGACTATGACCATATCAGAGAGTGTCAGGTAAAGAGACGAAGACAGAAAGAGAAGGAGACGGGGAAAAATAGCAAACTAAATCATAATAGCATTTACCTGCAATTACATTTCAGTAGCAGCTATATCCTTAGCACACTTGGTGATGGATGAGTTTACTACACTGAGTAAGACTCTCAGAAAAGATGATGAAATTCTGCTCCATCCTAAGTCTCTTGTCTCAGTGTATGTTGCAGAATATTCACAAGCAGAGTAAAGTGATGCAAATCTCTGATGCAGCCACTTCAGATTATTCCACGCACATGGAGCTTGAAGGGTCATTCCTCATAGTTTCAGCACATTTAGAACACAAACAAAGCTACTGTGACTATGAAAAACAAATCACCAAAAAAGATGAGCTGAACTCATTTTATTTTGTTCTTTTTTTACCTTTCATGTCTGTCACTGGAAATCAAAGTGGTCAACGTCTAATCCTGACCATTTTATTGTTTGCTTTTTTTATCTGTATGAATTAAATTTAAAAAAGGCATCTGCCAGTGCCAGGATACAACATAATAAGCTGAGCAGAGATGTTTACAAATCCCCCAAATAACCCTTCACCAGTGACAGTATGCGTTATATATTCATTGAATCTTTAGTGGGAAAACCGCAAGCACAGCCAAATTCATTTTTTAAAATGTAATTGCTAGGTGTGGACAATCGGAATATAAAAAAGCAGGGTTTCATAATGATTCTTCTGCAGGTTATTCAGAGCATTGAAACATACAGGTTCCAGTGTTTATTTGTGTCCAAGGCTACTAGTATTGAATCCAGTGCTTATCAAAATAAGCATTCCATTCCATATCACACACCCAATTACTCCAGACCATCTTATTCAATGGGCCACAGTTTGCTATTTTCTGAAATTGTTATCACTGCAGTGTTATTTCACACGGGGTATCTAAGGAAGTAATGATGTTCATGTACATTCACTTAATTGAGAATCTTGCAAGACGGTGTCAACAATTGTCATCTAATGCTTTCTCATAATGAATTGACTCCACGGTGTGCAGAAAGAAAATCAACTCCACCGACCTGTGGCAATTTACAGACAAATCCATGATCGACCCATTGTTACAGAAATAAATGGCGGTGATACAGCAGCTGAATTGTAATGAAGGTATAGAGATATCACAACGCCACAGAGGGTGATTGAAATAATGAAATTTACATCACATCTGTCCACAACATATCTGGTAAACAAAAGAAAAGATCCCACATTCATTGCAGGTATCTTATTTATAGATCAACAGGAGTGTCTTTTTAATTACAAACTCTCAATCAAATATTGGTCTTGCTTGACGGTCTAATCTGGACATCTGGAGACGTTATTGTATCACTACTGTAGACCGTCAACAAAGCACTCAGAAATTGGCTAAAAATCATTACTTCAACTACATTTGAAATGCTGGGAGCATACAAACCTCACCACCAGATAAAAATTCAAATGCATAGAAATATTTTAAAGTGCTGACATTGGGTGTCATTCAAATGCATCTCACATGATTGTACAACAAACTAACCCTCGCTATTTTCACATGTGCAGAGGGAGATGGAATATACACAGCAATCATATAATGGTGGCAGACAACTGAGTATGAGTATGGGGGAAACCTTCAATACTGCAATTGCAATGCAACACTCCAGTGCTGCTGGGACTGCTGGAAAATATGACATCTGACCAAATCAAGACGTTGACCTGCTGTTGCGTTTCTATATCTACATAACTGAACTGAAGGAATCAAAATACTCACTTGAATAATATGAAATTGGAAGAAAATACAAATTGTGTGCACACAAAAATTTTTTTTTGCACTTTATAGAGAATAATAAATTAAGTGTGTTTTCTCTTTAGGCATATGGTGCCACATGAAAAAACCCATACAAAAAGAAACTGGAGGGTTTTATTCTCTAGTTGTCAGCATTTTAAGGAGTATGTAGGTCATGATGGCACACTATCAGAATACTGAGAGACTGTAGGCCTTATTAAAGAAACATCAATCTGAAAATTCACCAACATCGCAGTGGTTTCTCTATTTTCAGGGATGAAATTTGGAGTGTCTGCCCTTCTGAATGCCCACTGCTCTCCACTGGAAGTTAAAGACTGCCGACCTGTATACT
The DNA here is from genome assembly GCA_029875015.1 of Lepomis gibbosus. Lineage (NCBI taxonomy): Eukaryota > Metazoa > Chordata > Actinopteri > Centrarchiformes > Centrarchidae > Lepomis > Lepomis gibbosus. The sequence goes on along the minus strand of JAPMOB010056985.1, from coordinate 10,071 downwards.
ATTACAGTGACTCTGAGGCAATAGTTTTACACTCTTCAATGGTCTGATATTCAATATTTTCTTCTTCTTCACCCTGCTGACAAAAAAAACACAGATGAGGTGTTGCTGACTGGCTTCCCACATGAGCCAGTGCCTCCTCCTCCTTGTGCCCATCATTGCTCTTCGTCACTTGCCAGATCTGCAGCTTTCAGCATCTCAGAGGTCGCGTCAGAATTATTGAGGCCGTCAAGCAGCTCCATCAACATGCATAGCTGACGCCCAACTTCCCACTGGGCTGTCCAGAAGCCACAAAAGACCAGACCCGAGGCCCTTGGCAGGTTGATTCTATTCTGAGAAACCTCCACCAGGGCGAATATTGCTTTGTGCAATTATAACAAAACAGCAAAAGAAATCTTACGTTAATGCACCATAAAGGGCAGAAATAAATGTTTAGAAGTGTAAAAATGAAACTACTTCTCTTCAATATTTTAATGTGATCTAGACAATCCATAGTGATTGCTAATAAGACAAATGTGTTTGTATGTATTAGTTACTGATAGAAGGTCTTTGCTTTGTAATGTCCTTTAAATATGTAACGTTTTCCAACTTTGAAAATAATGTCTGCATTTCACAAACACTGAACGAAGAAACTGTGCAGGTATTCACTGTGCAATTTTCACAAGCCGTGAGCACAATGTATTTCCATCTTGTTCTCCCTATGACGGTACTAAGCACATTTCTGTTTGGCTCTCCCATCCAGCCTCAGCCCGGCTCACACAGGGAGAGTTGTAGTAAAGTCTGGCCCACTCCTCAATCTTGCCACTTGGTCTTGACCCAGAAAGTCCACCAGAGCATGCTGAGCCATAAATGTTAATCTGTAGGTTACAACAGTGTGAAGCGGCGCTGCACCCAGAGCTAGACCAGCAGGACAGCATCCTGTGGCTAATCGCAGGTGGCTTTCATCTTAAAGAGAGTAAATTTTCAAAACAAAACTGTCATACTTAGAAACTTAGCTTTTCTTTAACCCATACACATCTGCAGAAAGGCTTCCACTTCATCAACAACAATTACTGGCTTGGCCATTTGGTCTGTGTACACCTACGCACAGTACATCACCACCAACACATTTGTACATAAGTGCACAACGAGATACAGCAATCAATTTATGTTATGCACAACTCATTAGGTCATGCAGAAAGTCTACAATAGCCATGATGAGGGTATGGTAGTTATTTCTTTTGAGAACGCTCCGCTTTCCTTTCCAGTCAAATGGCAGGTATCACATTATACTGACCAGATATTTGAGATGGAAAATACTATGTAAATTCATCTTTAGGTTAATATGAAACTCTATTCATATTCTTAGCGGTAACTCACGCTCTTTGAGGCATCCATATTCTAATTTAATAAAAAGATGTTTATGAATACAATACAATTCTGTAATATAAAGCAAAATCAAAACACACCATCATGACTTTAGAGACAGCATAAAGTACATACACTCCTAAAACTGCTCACATCCATAGGATGTTTTTTTTTCTCGTTCAGCATACAATGTAGTTAAAGACCACAGCGGTAATGCATCAAGTCCTGTCACTAAATATCCCTACTCTAAGCACATTTCAAGAGCATGCAATCCCCTCCCCCCAAATCCTAGGGTGACTTTCAGCAATTATTTGGCAACTTGCAGGAAAAACATTTTTTGCCAGGGTAAACTTTGCCTCAAGTGTCACAGCACTGTGCCAAACCCAAATAATCCACCAACTTAAGGTCATTAAAAGTAAATTCACAAGTCTATCCGCTGATGGGGGTTTCGCCATTGCGTTTCTATAAATTTCTAAAGTCCTTCAAGATCCGAAACACATAATGGCATGCTTTACTTTCACGCCAACTATTTATCATGATGTCTGGCTATTCTCGTGGGAGGAAAGGGAAAATATACTGAGAGAGAAAACAGGTGAAACAGTGTGTAGCAGACAATAGCCAGGCAGGCTGTGTGTTAATAGTAACAGATTAGAGGGCCGCAATTATGTAAAGTAAATATGACATGGAACCGATCCGTCGAGCCCAGGGAACTGTGGGTAGTTTGTCAGGCTGCATTAACCTTCACATGTTTGCGGTGATGTGTTGAAACAGGCAACGCTGACATGCTGTTTGCCATATCAAATGCTATAATTCATAAGGTCATCTTCTGAGCCACTGTCTGCATCAACAAGTAATAAGGTGAGATATTACAGCCGCAGGTCTGAGCATCGACTCTACTTCCATATTGCTCAAATCTTAGAGGAGTCATTTTTACAGAAGGAGGGAAGTCATCTTGATTGCCCCTTAACAATCTATAAAACTGTTTAGGGCCAGTATTCAAGCCGGCATTATCCCTAAAGGAGGCAGTTCTCATCACACAGAATATTAAATTCTCCACAGGAATAATGAAAGGGGAAATTACTTAAGGATAGGAACATGGCGTGACAGTCTTGTGTACACAGTTCCACTAATATTTCTAAATTAATTAGATGATTTTAAGCTCCAAGTGTAGTAAAAAACACCTCAAGAATTTCCTATTCACGGCTGCACCAAATATAGTTGTCACTTGCTTTGATTAGTGGGATAATCTTGCTTTATTTCCACAACATCTATTATGCACATATATGCCTTTATGCCTATGCACATACAAGTATGACTTTGTGAAGCATGTTGGTGCAAAACCTGTTTGCTTTTTAAAGTGTTACATAAATGCAACAAAACTGGAAACTGGGATGAAAGGGGAAATAAAGTTTGAAACTGAGCCCTAATAAGGGGTCACAGCAGCAGCATACACGTTTCAGTTCTAGATGTGTCTGCTACATGATGGCACATTGTACACCGGACAGCTACAGTGGTATTGCATTCCACTGTATGTAAAATGTTCACCAGAGTACTGTGCTCACTGCAGGTGTATTTCTGAAAAGTGTAAAAACAACACACTTCATCAGAGATTGTGATGTCTGATTCAGGAAAGTCAGTTTAAATTGTTATCAATGCCTTGAAAAAAAGATAATAAAAGCTGTACTCATGTTCTGGTCTGGTGCCCTACTACAAGACCGCATGTTCAATATCATCCAATAAGTGTCACTGTAATGCTTTTACAGGCTGGCACAAGGAAGACAGACTGTTTCTCTAGTAATTTGGAGTCATTTTTTGTTCTTATGTGCTCATAGCCAAAAAACTAGGGAGGGGGGTGCAACAAGCCCTTCAGCTGGCATAAGTCACTGCTGAGGTCTGAAGTGATGAAGATCTGTTTTACTTTACTGTCCTAGTCATTGTCAAGACTGGAGGAATATGAAATAGAAAATGGCCTCAACTGCTGCAGTTCCTCAACAGCACTCTGGACAATAGCTATAAATCAATTTTGCTGGACAGATACTTGTATTTCTGGGCTATCATGTGAACTGTTTGCAGATTGCGTCTAGTTTGATCCGTACCACAGTGAAATCAGATCAAGATTTCTTTCTGGCTCATACCAAGTACTGAGACAAGCCACCATATAGCTGGGACACAATAAAATGAACACATGAAACCAGCTCTAAGTTGTTTGTTTTGTTGAATTAACAACACTTCCAAAGCTCCTAAAATTATACCTCAAGTAAAAACACAAAATTAAATCACAAATTAAACATTGCATATCCATCAGTTGGTTGTGAGGCAACTACTAATGCAGAAAATACACCCCAAAAGTTGTACCTTCCACAGACACATATCGGACCCAAGAGGTTTTGAATCCCTGTGCCAAACATAACCTTCCTAGAGGCCTCTTTCAAATTCTTTCAAAGAGTGCGATGAAATTTCTCCCCCTCCTGCACATGAGACTGAAACCATAGATTTGGTCCAGTTCAGCAATTGGCGGATTGAGCGGGTTATCTCGCAAGTGATTTACACCCCAGTGATGCTTTCAGGTTTTTATATAGCATTTTATGTACAGATAAATTCACTTATTGGAGCAAGGCCATCCCACCATGTCTGCTCTTGGATCAGGCATCTTGAGGAGGACACTGAGGTGAGATTTGATTTAGAGTGGGATTAAGATTATGTTCTTATTGTCATCACTGAGGAGGGAAATGACTTCAATGTAACCTGCAGAAAGCAGCAAAAAATCTATTAATTTTCTCCCAATACGTTTTTAACGTGACATTTAAAAAGATCCATTATCTACAAAATACTTCAAAAGTGCTACATAGGTGACTTTTACTTATGGATATTTTTGAATGTTGAACTCAAGGTTATGATGTATTTCTCCAAAATTGGACTTCAGCGTTCAGAAAGCATCTTGTTCGAACTTGTACTCATTAAAGCAGTAATTCTCCTAAAATCCACAGGGCATGATCTATTTCATTTCATCAAGGTACTGATGGGAAAAGGGGGGTTTGCAGCCCGGCAGGTTTCTACTCCACATCTTGTCAGGGGACTCGGTTATTGGAATAGAGCGTACAGACCAAATTAGACACCATTATTGAAGAAGGACCACCGATTCTGCCATTTCTTTAAATCACGCGACTGCTGAGATCTATTTAGAGCCAATGAAAAGGATAAAATACTAACGCACACTGACCTGCATGAAGCTTCAGAGAACCTGTCCGAGGCGGAGGCACATAAACTTCCAACGGTGCGCTTTAGTCCAAACTTACGGGCAGCAGTGTGCAGAGTGCGTCGCGGTGCCTCTTTCACAATAGCCGAGTATGCAATTCGGCAGAGTTGAAATTCTTATCATGCAGCTCTTTCAAATTTCCACACAAACCTCTTGGCTACTGGTTACTCGTTGATGTCGAACGTGCACGACTCGGAATAGCAGACTTGTGCGAGGATGTTGTGCTGCGTTGTGGTGTCAGGAGCAGAGCGCTTCAGCTGCCAGCTCCGTGTGAAACGTGTCTCTGCTCTGAAATCTTACCAGTCCTCCCCGTGGCTCAGCACAGCCAGTACTTCCAACAATGCAGTTGTCCTCTTTCAGGAGGTAACACAGTTATGTTTCCTGTCGCCCAGCAGCAGTGCAGGATGTTTTAAAAAAAGAAAACTCACTCGGCAAGGATGCTGAGGCTCACCAGCGGCTCAGCTGCTCTTTTGTCCGATATGCACTTGTCAGCTGATAAACTGCGCATCCCGTCGCCTTACTCGGCGTCGCTTCTGGTCTGCCTATCAGCACCGGTGTGGTGCTATAGGCCGTAAATAAAAAGGGTCAACTATGACCTCCTGTCGGTCAGAAACATGCAAACAGCTGCAAATGTGAACAAAATGAGTTCAATTATTATGTAAAAAATACAATTTAACGTAAATTATCCTATAGTATAACACCTACCAAATAAATATAAGCAAAACAAATCTCCATAAATCCAATATAAAACAGTTTTTAAAAGCTACATCTACAGCATTCTCTGAGCCTACCTGCACGTTTCCTCTCAGCCTTCTCTCCCCTCGTCTCTTTTGTATTGAGAAGCTGTTCATTAAGCTTACCTATGGTCCCCGCGCCGCCATATAATTGGCTAACTCACAAATCTCCAATTTCTCACCTTCAGTGTGACAAAAGGATGGGAAAATGGAAAGACAGACTGATGTAAATAAATGTGTTATTTCTCACAGAAGTCTAGCAGCTGAGGGTTATTCGAGCTGTTAATTAAACTGTTAGATAAACAAGAAAGCCTAAACGACTTGGTGTTCAAATTAAAATGTTGCTTCTAGACTGGCTGTCGAATAAAGCTTGATTCATATTGTTTTGCTCCATCCACCAACGGTACTAGAATTGATCAAGTGCAGCAGGAATGTGCAATAAATATGCACAATTTAAGTTCTATCAACACAAACCATTAAGAAATGTTATTGTGATGCATATCATTTTTGTCCCCTTGTCTTTCACATTAACATACAACAGAATGTGAGCATGCTTTGAGGGTTTTGATAGGCAGATTTCATAAACAAAATTGAAGTTCTTCAGTGTTTTCTAAGTGCGAAAACTTCATCTTGATGAGCTCCAGTTACAAAGATACACATGCCTCACGGCCATTTTTTGTCCCGGTCTTAAACCAAAACCGCATTTACTTTGAATTAGCATTGTGATTGAAGAAAACATGTGAGACCCTATCTCATAGTCTTCAAATGATAGCATTTAGAGGATAGACCGCAGAAAGCAGTTTCATTAATTACAAAAGCAACAGCCCACTAATCCCACTAGAAAGGCATTTTGAGGAAGAATCGTTTTGGTTCTGAGGGAGAGAGAAGAGAGAAAGACTAACAATACCAATGGCAGATCACAGACCTTCAAGCTATGGTCTGCAGGCCCCATGGCTCAATAGGGGGCCAACTACTGCAGTTCTGACTGGGCAATATTTTTTAAATCCCCTTCCCCACGTCCGACCACATGCAGTGATGAAGTTATCACTGAGGACAGCTTTTCTCCAAGCAAAATCGGCCCTGGCCTTCGATGCTTGATACTTCTATTATACAGAGAGCACATCAAAAACTTCCCTCCATCAAATGGCATTATCTGCATGAAAGGCAAACGCCCTACAATCTATCTCCAACTCTGCCATTCAATCTTCAGTCAAGGGCATGCAAAAAAGAAGGGAAAGAAAGAAAGGACATAAAAAAGGAGAGGAATTTTTGTAAAGGCTGTTGAAGCCAGTACCCCTCCTGCTTCCACACCTCCCTCATTCCTCTACTTCAAGTCAAACTACTTTTTTCCCTCTTCTATAATATTCTTGGGGGCTTTTCAGAGAGACTGCACGTGGAAGTTAGTTACTAAGCAACATATTCACACATTTTATCCACATGAAGGTTTTTTTTAAGTTTGTGACACTAGAGGGTTGATGATAGATTAACAGTCCTTCACTTTCTAGAACCAAAGAAAATAGCTCATTCTATTTTACAAAAATATTATCTTACTACGACTAGTCTGTAGTTTCCATCCTTGATACAGATTTACTTTTCTGTGAGACTTTCAACAAGATTTGGTTTCTCCCAGTCACACTCACTGCGTGGCCATGCAGTCAACTATGCCCTCTATTGGAGACCAGTCACTTTCAGCATCTAAATTCAAAGACTAAAGCATGATGTGATGAGTGTGCACACAGTACCCAGCTGTGTTTTGCATGTTGAAAAAAGCATTGAAGGAATTTGAAAATAGAACTTGCACGCAATGGAGATGTAAAGATAAAAAAAGCTTTGCATCAAACAAATAGCCCACAGACAAGTTATAGATTGATGATAGCGTTTCTAACCAGAATACAGTTTTATCAGTATGAACATGCAGTGCTTGATTCATGCATCCAGTAGTGCAGCGTCTTTTTTAGACTCGTAAATTAAAGTCGGGAGTAGTCACTAAAATTAAATGCATAACATACTACCCTATTATTTGCTGTATTTGCTTAGCAGGCTACCTACGGCTCGCAGAGAGCGTGCCTGAATACACAAAACATGAACCAGAAACTTCACCATTGAAGCCCAAGAGCATAGCATACATTAAAGAATAAAAGCCCGTATCTCTCTTCAGCTCCGTGTGTTTTACACATGTTCAGTATCAGCAGAGAAAACAGATGGGCCACACCACGGGGACAGAGAGACCTGTGGACATTATAAAAAAGCAACATTGACAAATTATGCATACGCTCCCTTATTCTTCCCTTATATGCAGGAATTTGTCCCCAAGGAGTCAGACAGCGAGTCTGATGTGTCCAAAACTGTGTCTTGTCTTCTTTGATGTATGTTAAAAAGCAAAAGTAACAAAAGATGTGTGCTCTGTATCGTGCATTATGTACACACGGTAAAGGCTATTGCCTTTTGTTAGTCTAGTATTGTGTTAGGCAAACTAAACGGACATGTATAAAGGGATTGGATAGAACTTCCTTTTCATGTGGAAATGAATCCCTTCCAAAAGGGACAAAACAGCTTTCACCCTTGGTTATACAGTGAGGATTTTAGGGAAGCACCTTTTTTCCTTTACATCTGAGGGGAAGGAAAAAAGCAAACATCTAATGCCCAAAAAGAAAATTTATGTCAGGAAATATCAACAATTTTCAAAAGTAAGAATATTTCTAAATAAATAGGAAGTGTTTTGCAAATGAGCCTCAGATTTAACGACATCTTTCACAGTCACCTACAGTAAATGAGGAGATGAATGCTTCTCTGCGATGCTTTCAAATCTCAGAGGAAACTTTGGAACAAGGTGGGAGGGCCTTGGTTTTCTTCTGAGGCCATTCTCTGAACATTTCTATTGATTGTAGTGGGTCGCTATAGCACCACCAAGTTGAAAGAGAGAACTAGAAAACCTGAGAAACCAGACAGCCAGAAAACAATTTTCAGGCCATTCCTCACTAAAAACTCTTACCAAAAAAAAAAAATCAACATTGTAACTTTACATCATTTGCATCATCATAGTGTAATAATTTTGGATTACCTTGAAGAACTGTATATTTCTCGTGCATGTTGTCACAAAAAAACTTTTGGGTCACAGAAAAACAATTTATTTTGAAGTTGATGCTGCCACACCAACAACTTCAAGCTGACAGAAATGGAGTTTAGATTTTTCAATATGTGTCTACACTATCAGTATCAGGACTTACAGTATCATCAAACAGGCTCAGCATCATTCTGCATTTTTCAGATGGATGGACAACCTCAAAGGGAAGAGACCTGTGGTAAATCAAAGCTAGTGGCAGAAGACCTTGTGAGCCACATTGAGTTAATTTGAAAAGATTAAATGGTAAGCAAAGAGGACAGTGCCAGAGATAAACCACACTCATTCTGAGCATGACCAGTATGACAGATGGTAGAGGAGTAGGCAGAGGTTGTTTTATTTACTTTTTTGGTAAGTAACTGGTTAATTTACAGTAATATATAACTTTTTCAGTGTGTAGATTTTTGATAGACAGAGCAAGATCAAAACTAACTAATTCCTCCTCAGCGGCCAGTATTCCACTTCACAAACATCTAATTAAATGTCATTTTCATGTTATTTTTGAGCTGACGTTTTAGATGGTCATCAGGGTAACATTGGCAGTTCATGAAACTTATCATAATATGAAAATAATCCATGTAATTCTATTGTATATTCCTCTAAACATTAGCTTGGGTAAATTGAGTAAATTTCCTTTTACAGCAGTTACTTTCTCATGAAAAAAAGTCAGATTTGATGCACATTTCTGTTTAATTACGAACATTACGTTACTCAGAAATTACATTTGTTGATGTAAACTGCTCTATGACTTTCTACACATAAACAGGTTTAATATTATGTGTCTAACTAACTCAAACAGTTGTATAATAGACTCAATATTTATAGATACGATTTTCTGACTGCATTTTATGTCTTCTGAGTTGTGTTATAGTGTCCTGGAATCAGTCTTTAACACTGGCACATGAAAGCACTATGGAAAAGCATGAAAAGAAAAACCTGAACTTAAAGCTAAAGCTTTGCTTCATAAAATGACAGTATACATTTGGAACATACTACAGAAAAGAAAATCAGACACTGCCATGTCATGAAATGAATAACTTTTGATATACAAGTCACAAGTTTACTTGTTTGTGTTTAAATCCCAAGATGGATGCAGGACTTAAGTGTTTACCTGGTCAACTACCACAAACACATCCCCTCCTGTCAGTGTGTAAACAGCCCAGACATTTTTAACTAGAGTGTAAGACACTGAACAGCTGCTGTTGTCTGTCAAGGAAGTTATCGCTATTGCTACACATCTTACTATAATCACTCATAAAGTTTGACTTTCTGTAAGTGGCCATTTTCCTCTCTGTTTGTATATAGTGGCTGTATCACAGACTGTAATAAATTTCTAATTATTTTTTCTATTCATTCTAAATAAATTTCCAGTAACAACAACAGAATAACAACAGAATACTATAACTCTTCATAGAAAGGAACATAATGAGAATCACTGGCCTGTTACATCAGACGATGATACATAACATTGAGTTGAGCTAGAATGATATGGGCAGATATTAGCTTATTGCAGATCTATTGTGTCAGTGTTTGTCTAACAGAGAGCACCAATAACTTAGTTGGGTGTTTAAAAAAGACATTTAAACAGTAATTTATAATTGACACTATATATATAT
>JAPMOB010056858.1:0-22062 GCA_029875015.1 Lepomis gibbosus | reverse complement strand
GTGTGTGTGTGTGTGTGTAGATTTGTCCCCTTTTCTGCATCTGCATAAATCCACAGTTGCCATGTGGGCTTGAGACAAAAGGCTGACAAGACTAAATGAAATAAGAAACACAAATTATCCTGTTTAGACAGCAAAAAAACTTAATGATGGATAATACTAACACTATAAGTACCATTAATACTACACAGGTAATACCGGATTAATGTGGAAGTTATTAGGCACAAGGAAGTGACACTGATAGGCCATGCTGAAGATATAAAGAAAAGCACGGAACCGGGGGACAGAAAGGAATTGAAAACTATCCCAGCTGAAAATACAAACTGCCAAGGTGAGTCATGCGTACCGTGTTGAACCACATCACCCTGAGGATCCAGATGGTGAGGGCAAAGTTGACCACCAGGATGATGATGAGCAGCAGGATGAACAGGTAAAGGCAGCGCTTCCTCCAGCCATAGATGCCGATCTTGTAGACGTGGTCGGGCACCGGCCTGGGCATGCTGCTGCCCTGGGTGGTGGTGACATACTGCTCCCGCACCATCTGCTGGCTGAGCAAAACACACAAGGAGAGGTACAGACACAGATGTTAAAAAGAAATAAAAACACATACAGACATTACTCTTCTCTGCTGCCATACAGGGAGAATTATTTTGACAAAACCAATAATATATTTAAACCTGCAATAATTTTTTTGTTGATCACTTGGAAACAATTATGAATGCAACACATTCAAGCAGCTACGGAGCAACATTAATATACATTTGGAGTCGGGTTTCGGGCCACTTGACATAATTTCAATATTCACCCTCTTCTCTCTATTCCATATCCATCTTGTTCTCAACTCCTGAGGGAAATATTTGGTTCTTTAGCTGCTACATGCGGCAGTATGTTTACCAGCTAGTCGCTAACTTTGTCTGCCTGCTGTTTGGGGCTGGGCAGGTAGTGGACTGTGAGTTTTTAGTACTTACTTGATGAAAATATCTGTCTGCCAGTTGAAACTGACTGTCTGACAGCTGTGAGAGTGAGCCAAAACAATAACATTGCGGGCCAGAAAAACCAAAAAAAATATTATCTGAAAGCTGCTAAAAATCTGCGTACAGCTGAGGGGAACTGCAAAGATGGGTTGCAATTCCCTGGGTTTGTCACTACAAATGACCTCTTTGGCTCATGTTAATATACAGATATTTGTTATAGCGAATTTAAGTTTGTCTGTACAGTCTGCAGTGACAGTGCCTAGTGACAAACATTTGTTCTTAGGCTATGTGGTTTTACTTCCTGCACACACAGGTTAGTAATTCAAGAGAAGACCAACTTTGTGTTTCATTTTTTACTTTCTGGGTCTATATGAGAACCATTTAATAAAATTGTAGCCATCGATATTATTACTATGAATAGTGAATGGAATGGAATAGGTTTTAAGACGCTTTGGAGAAAGTATTCAGATGTCAATGAGATATCAATATCTTGAATCAATAAAATATTGTAATGTATAAAAGATGGTAAGCAACAGATCATTATAGGTTTGATCTGAGGTAGATTTCTGCTCTGAATCTGAATTCACTCTGTTCAGTTGGAAGTTTAGCTGTTTAAAATACACACTGCCTAAGTGCATCTCCATACCATGCCTACGCACAGCATATTATTCATGAGCCCAGAGCTTGTGCACAGACGCAGTGGATATCTGGCCAACAGAAAACTTAACGGAATTTCCAGCAGTTGTTCTTTAAAAAGGCAAAAGGAGAATGCCACTTATTACAGAGCAGAGGCTGTACTTTCTGGCTACACAACAGCAGGCTATCAATGACACAAGCCAAGGAGATGAATGTCAGCATATTTCAAAGACTCCAAATCTTTTCACAACAGTTTTCCATATTCTGTTCACGTGAGAGCAGAAGGAGCTCCAACTGCAGGACTGCAGAACCTGCAAGCAAGCCCCCCAGTCAGCACATTTCGACCATCTGACACAGTGACAAGAGGAACCCTCAGGGACAGATTCCACAACGACACTGGAAGTGTGTGTTTGAGCACAGTGGAGCCAAGGGCTCACAGGGCTGCGGAGAGAGGAGTCATGTCACTTTCTATTGAATAACCTGAATTAATAACCAGACACAGGCTGCAGAGAAATCTGCTTTAGCTGAGGACAAGGCCTGAAGAAAATGTTGTTGGTTGTAGATTATTCCGAGTCAATAAAACACCCATAACAGGCAGAAACAAAGACATACTGCAGCTTTCTCCAAGCAACAAACTGCTCCAAATCATCATCAATACCTTACAACTGCCACATCTCAACTTTATGGGAAAGTTTATCTGATGTATCTAGGTTGTCTCAGCAGTGTTGTCTGAAGCTGACAGGGCTCAGACTGCAGTAGCCAGGCTCATTTACATATGGGACAGATGTTGCGCCTTACCGCCACAGTAAAGGCGTTTTCCATCATGTTAAAGGAGACACTTTTCAAACCAAAAAGTAATTCTTCTTTGACATTAACAGATGTTCCGCCGGGCACATCATCCCACTGTGGAGATAAAGGTATAAGCAGAAAAGGGCTGACAGTCTCAGCATACAGTGACATACTGTATGAACAATCTCAAAAAAGTTATGTTTATGTAAATAATGAAGAAAATATCATTTTGCCCTCACAGTTAGGGGCGACGAATAAAAGCAAACATGCTCACTGCAGGGGTCTGAGCTCTCTGAGGTCCAGGAGGAGATGTTTCAGAGGGACGATAATAAAGGCCTATAGTCTGTGTGGCTCATTTCTTGCAGTTTGCAGTAAACACAGGGAGGGGATGTGTTGGCATAAAAGGCTGAGAGCATTTCTATGACAAAAGCCGCCTCTCTGCAGGACCTGTCACATGGCCTGCAAACCCAGCTGCGATAAATAGCCCTTATTTCACAACCAAACAAATGAATGTTGCCTGAAAAAAAGGTTAAAATGACTGTGCTATTTCTAGAGAGAGAGAAGGTTGATAAGGAGTAGGTAATGTGAAATGCATTTGCATTTATTAATAGTACTTGTGAGATTGAGTCATAATGACAAATTGAATCTCAGCAACACAGCAGAACAATAGCAACTTTTAGTGAGAGTGTATGCTCATACAGTATGTATGTTCATAAACATAGATTAACTGGGTTTTATCAGTTGGTGATTTTTCAAGGGAACTCTTGATTGAGGCTCAAAAAATGAATACGAATCAGTATCAGTTAAATTCCTACCTATTAACAACGGCAGATCATTTGTGTGTTAACATGTTGATCAGCCCACTCTGCACTTTGGGCAAATGAGCGGTGAAGATGAAAGAGCTCCGGATTTGTTCATTATGATGTTAATGAATTTGATCTAACCCAGTCTAATCATGTTAAATGAAGGCATTAAGAAGCCTACGTACTTTAGCAGCAGTGGTAGGAGGAAGCAGCTTTGAGGCTCGATCTTTAAAGACGTCTTCCAGCTCCAGTTTCAGTGTTACCACCAGCCCTTCAGCCACAGCCTGATCCTTCCATAGCAACCCAAATAAACACTCCCCGAACAGTCTCATGTGCCAGGAATGCTCAATTTCTGGGACTTTATGATCGGAAATACAGTCTGACCTTCAGAGGCTTGGAGAGAAAATAGGTTTTAACAGGTCCATGCCTTTACTTTTAAGCATCCGGGTGATGGAAAACTGGTTTTAAATGAACTTATCAATCTAAAACTTTAAGAGTTTACAAATATCTATCTATCTATATCGATACCTCATGGGCGACAACTAAACCTGAAGTTTCTAAGTCATTACAGACGTTTAACAAAGTCCCCTGCGCCCAAAGATGAAGAGTCCTTGGTTCAGCACTGTTATCAGGGCTATTTATCCTGGGGCACCTTGTCAATTAACCTTAAACAAGTGATGCTCTTCACCTGTCTGTCTTTCTCACTCTGACCTCTGGATGAGAGTGAGGGGTGAGCTGAACAGGCTAACTGCCTGCCTTAAATCCACAGGGTCCAGCTGTAATTGAAAATCCAGGCTTCCCCTGACCTGACCAAATGCCAAAAGTTTCAGTGAGTTAAGAAAGCTCACATTGTTTAGCTGGAAGATGTTCGTAGAGGAATACTCAAGGGAGCTTGGTGTGTGGAGCGATCGAAAGCTGACGCACAGTGCTGTAGTTTCTGTCTGTCTATCTGTGTAGTAAGTGGCCGGCGTCATGTCTCCACTCTGCTGTGATGCCTCAACTTCTAAAAATAGGACACAGCATAGTGAAGTACTTTTTTTTTTAAAGCAGCACAGGACGCGCACACTAACACACAAGTACATAGGTCTAACTAATGGAAAATGATAAGACACTAGTGTAATGCTCATAAGACACGTAAAACATTAGTGAGGTGCTCTTTCGTAAAGTTATTTTTGTAGTCCAATATTGCTGGCTATGTATGGTAAAACTGCAGACAGCTGGCGACCAGAAAACACATTTTCCAAATCCCAAACTGCTTCTGGAAGGAATACAAAGTATTTGCACAACAGGAGTCACAAAGGAAGAAAACATTTGAAGAAATTGTACATTAGGTCAAAAGTTACCATTATAAAACACTTGAATGTGATCTTGTGAGGAAGTTGTGAAATAAATAGTATTTCTGAAAGAAAAGGCAGTCTACTCACCGTTGTGTGTTGAGGCACAGAAGTCCTGCTTCCTACGCTGCAGTAAGCAGAGATTGAGCTGGTACGAGCAGCTTGAGAAGCAGCCGCGCTTGAGCTCCTCACACGTCTGTCAGCCACTCAACAGCTGCGTGCCATAAATCCAGCTCTGGAAGCGCCCTCACTGATCACCACGAGACGGCGCTCCCCCGCGCCTGCATACACACTCTGACTCTCTCCCTCTTACTCGCTGTGCCTTTTTAGTCTTCCTGCAGACATTTGAATACCATCAACGTGTGTAAGAGAGAGACAGAAACAGAGAGAGGAGGAGGAGTGAGGAGAATTAACCATCAGTGGAGAGGTTCAATCTCTCTCTCACACACACAGAGAAACCATCCATAATGAACAGAGGCAGTTGTTTGTCATGCATACCAGTGAGTCACTTTCACTGCCCAACCCAAGGCTCCATGCAGTCCAGTCTAATTTGAGACTTCAGTCATGGCTCTCAGCATAAAGTTAAGCTGGTCTTTCAGATAGCCCTGCTGGGTGACAGTCTGCAGCATGGGCGGACCTTGAAGAGGGCAGTTAGTAAGTCAGAGGGACAAGCAGCGAACACAGCGTATTAATAGACAGGATGGGGGGTGAAGGTTGCAGTTGTTGAAAAGGAAATTGGAAAATTTCAGAACTTAATATGTGTGCTTTAGGTAAACAAACACCAATAACTCAAGGTCATCCTTCAGTATAATGACAATATACATTAATCATGCTGTTAGTAAGTCTAAACGTACTCCTGACTCTCCTTGCTTTGTCGTTCAACACCAAAGATGTGTGTTTTGAAATTATGACTAACTAATTTTCTTCTAAAACATTTACATATATTGTTATATTATATGATTATATTAGAAAGTGGCCCTGTGAGATTTTCAGACTGGCAGCTATTAAGAAGACGGCAACCTCACCAGGGGCAGCTGCTTGATACCAGTCGATGATGACTTGATTGACATTGCTGGTGACAGGTTAAAGAGTCCAGAAGCCACAAATTGCACTGGAAAAGATATACTGAAACAACAAATTAAAGGTACAAGGTAGTCTGTCACCTCTGTGTGTCCAGGAATATACAAAACTAAAAAGCCCCTCACTAGTGGCTTTGTAACAGTGAAAAGTCATCTCCACTGTAAAACATGCAGTAATGTCTTTGTGTTCTCACAGGGTGATGCTGGAGGAGCTGATGGGTGCTGCATCCGTCTGTCACACACATCCTGCAGAGTGTTTTGCTGTTGCTGCTCGAGGTAATGCTGTGCAGTGACAAAGGAACGCCTGACAGCATCCATCACAAGGCTCCTGTGTCTTTCATGCCCAGAGCAGACATCTGACAGTGGAGATAGCTTCATTTCGTGTCATTTCTCATCAATATCTCATAACCTTTCACTGCCCGTGGCTTTTAATAGACAAGTAGAAAACATTTCTTACGCAGAGTTAGAAACGATCCATCTTACACTGAAAACAAGATCAGTTGAGTCTGGATGTCCCCTTGAATTTATTGGATGACAACACTAGGTACATGGTGTAGGTGCAGAACCGAGGGCTTTCATCAGCAAGGATGCAGACAGTAATTGAACTCAACACACGCAGTAAATGAGGTGTGAATGCATGCAGTAGCACAAGTCAGAGCAATCATCCCAAGTGTGCTGTTTTAAACAGAGTAACACCTGAAAAGCGTTGGATGTACGTTAGATTGGGTTCATGAACCCACCCACACAATGTCAAAGTGCATTTTCAAAATACCTCAAACCAATCAGCTTTTCATTTTCAGGGTTCCCACCCACCTAGACAAAACAAAGGCAGGCTGCTTTGTTGAAGTACAAAAGTGAAAGCCTTAATCTTGACTAGCTGAATAAAACAAGATCACATTTCATTTAGCTGCAATAATAAAGCGACCTTTTAGAGGTGGATAGTAACAAGTTACATTTACTTCATTAGTAAACTTTTTGAGTAAATTGTACTTGTCAGGGTAGTTTTAATGCTTTTCTTACTAGTAACCAAGCATATTTTTTGAGAAAAATCATTACTTTTACGTTTTTTAAGTTACATTTGGATACATTCATTGTGTTACCTTTATGTATTTATTTATTTATTATGTTATGCATTCATGATCTGCTATGAGGTAGGTGGCCATCTGGTCCCACGTCTAGTGCTTTATTATCCTACCACAGTCCTGCATCCATGACTCTGGCCAGAGCAGAACAGTGGTAATATGGCTTTCAAATAGTGCTAGCAGCTCACATTTACAGATGAAAAATTTAGGGCATAGTGCAGCGGGCTCCGGTTGTGACACTATGCTGACGGAGAGCAGTGTCTCTTATGTTAATGTTAATATGTTTAATAATAAACAGCTTCACACATTGTGCTTCACTACTCCTGCTTTCTTTCATGTAATAAATAAATAAAGTAAATATACAAGCTAAAAGTGTAGGAGCTGTGTGCAATTAACTACTCATGTTCATTGGTGTAGCCTGATGGAGAGACCAAACCAAGGATGATCTTCCTCAGGAAAAAGTGAACACACCTAGGCAATAAATTATATAACATCACAGCATTATTTTAATGTTTTTGTTTGTCAAATTATATTTGATATAGGAGACAACAAGACAATGTTTATTTTTAAACAATCTTGACTTAGTGGATAGACTATTATATTAATTTAGTATTTTGTCATCACACTAATTTTGATGTCCTCCTTTACTTGAGTAGGCTACTTTATCGCAAATTAATAATACTTTTACAGTTTGTGTACAGTTTTTGGCTACTCTACACACCTCTGACCCTTACTTTAGGAGGAATGCATTCCCCTTCTTCTGGACTGCGTTTGCCTACACATACAGTACATAGGGAGCACATGTTTTGTGTTCTATCACTGTCAGATCCAAGGAAACGCCTCTTCTCTTTTTATTAGGGCATGTTTTGCAACTTTGTTTTCATTATGACAATTTCAAGACCATTATTGTACATTGGGGGACATTTGTTCTTTGCATAGACTTTATATAAGAAAGGGTTCTTTGCGGTTATTTCATTCTAACTTTAAGAAGCATTAGGCAGTGCTTCACCAGACCAGGAACCACATTTATTTCTCTTACTGTATACCCAACATACAGCTTATTTCAGGAGGAGGAAGATCTATGTGACTATGGGGAGTATGTGCACAACTTCACACACAGATCACTTCAGTCTTTGTATGCAGCCTTGTTAAACTGAACACTGGAGCATCGAGGCACGTAGTGCAGTTCATTTGGATAGGTGTGAACACGTGACTTGAACTCTGGTCCACCTTGAACGGGTGGTGTCATCATTTCTGGTGTCAAAACAAAGGAAGCTGCCATAGTAGGTTAACATTTATATTTATCAGAATACATTTTATTACCAAGTAGGTTTTCACTGTTTACCAATTTGCCTAGGTGTATGATTCATACAATAAACACATTAAGATGAATTAAAAATAAAGTGGTGCAATAATCAGAACAGAAGGTGGCGCGTTTGACTGTGAAGGTACACCTGTCAAGCTCAGGGAGGACAGAAAACCTCCCGTGGAGCACAAGGGCAAATGCTTGTTTGATCTTGATTTTCAGTATGAATGTAGAGAATAGGAAAAAAAATTACAATCAAAATATGAAAGACATTCTATAAAATATATGTAATAAAGAATAGGCTAATTATATGTAATATTTATTTTTTATAAAAGGTCAGCACCTTTTGATATATTCAACTTTATTTTAATGTATCATGTGGTTTCCTTCATTCAAGGAGATACATATGGATTCTGTAAACATAAGCTGCTTTTATTATCTTATTAAGTCTTTAATAGGCAAATGAAAATCATAGTATGATTTGAAGACCATCTGACGCAGAGTTCTTCCTGGAAATGCCTATTTCAAACCCACTGTCTTATGGGACATCCATATGCATGATCCTCTAAATGCTGATTACGCTTCAGACCATCAACAACCTGAAGGAGCTGCATGATGTAAAGATATCAGGTTGAAATTTGGAGTTGGTCGTCTTTTACCCGTCGAGTGTATGATCAATAATCAAATATTCCCACTACATGGCATTTGCATACAATTTCCGGACGAGTGCAATCTGGACCAGTTGGAAAATTAAAACAATGCACCATCGTCACATTGTTTCAATTCAGAAATACAAAATTATTGTGCCACTGGCTTTTACTAGTGCCATCACTCGCTTATAACACTCTTAGCCTTTATAGCCATGGTGTGTTTGATGCTGATTAACTCTGGACCTTAATAACTAAGTTCATTTTGATGTTATGAATACAGTGCCCCCCCCCCACATACTTGATTATAGAAATTGCCAAATAGCAGGTAAACCAGTTAATTCACACGACCTCTAAAACAAATACACAGCCGAGATTTTGTCATTACAATTTTTTTTAATTCACCTTTTATTACAAACAGCCCATTAAGGAAGCAAACAGGAGAACCTGAAAGAACAAAAAACAAAAAAACGATTGTGGGTCAGTGGATGCAGCTAAAAAACAAACAAGATGCATGATGATTAGTTTCTGCTGTCATACCTGATTATGCTTTCTCTGCTGCTGCCGCCGCCGCCTCCTCATCGCCACCCTTGGTGTTGCGTGTGTAAATCAGCTGCGCTCTGTGTTTGGACACCAGTTTGATCATGCCTGGAAGACAAAACAGGACCATGTAAGCATATTGTCATCTACACATTAACAATAACCATTTGATATGTTCACTTAACCTGTACTGCAACTCATTTAACCTGGGGATGTGCACAACACAATTTCAAATGTCACAGTGAAAGAGTCTAACTGGCTGGGTTTCATAGAGTTTATAGGTTCATGTTCGGTGCTATTTGGATATTTTTATTGTAAGAGAACAAAGTTTAAATACCGGCAACATGAGCGTTTCGGGTATGCAATTATGTATTCATTGCAACTGAAATCTCAGTATAACCACAACCTTGAGAAATGATGGCAAAATTCATTCCTGCTGTTTATCAAATAAATACTGGCACCCGTAAATACACAATGTCATTACTGTAGCCCACCTGCACATGATGCACCACATGTGGGCCAGTAACAGGTTTAATTTATCATAAAAAAGCTGCAGTCAGTGAAAACTTGCTTTACATAGATGAATGCAGTTTTTAGTTAATTTCTTATGGTGACACAAAGGAGCTATGGGGGTGTGAATGCCCAGGAGACAATGTCACTGTGTGCGATGTATAACCGCATATATATTTTACATTGCTACTTCACTGCATTTTTCATTTAAATTAAACACGATTAATCAAAAACAGACAGCAGTTCTTGTTACACGTGACAGATTTTATATAGAAAGCGACTGCAACAAGCATCACATCTGGTGGGATACAAGGACGTACTACATTAAGACGGCATTCGCTGTTCTATCCCTATCTGAGAAACGACAAACACAATGTTGTACCTATGCTCAGTGATACCCGCTGCATATTAACCATGCAAATCACTGTAATTTAGGAACAACTGATGAATCTGCAACAAAAATACTGCGACATGGATATGTAGTGTATAAGCATTTGTAAATGTTAAGACACAGCCGAAACAGCACTGCTGATGACTGTGGGACATATTGGTGGGATGAGCTTAATGTTTCATCACAATGTTGTGGATGTCAGAACATATTATTGATGCTGTTAGTACCATCTCCACTCCTAATACAAAGTACATGTTTACAGGCAGATGAGATTACTCAAAAAACTTCAAAAAAAAAATCATTCAATAGAGCTTCAACTTCCCCTGGATCCACTTTTTCAAAAAGTTGATAAAATTTCTATTGTGAACATGCAAACATCTCATTGTTCTGCTCCTTTGACCAAAAATCGACTTTTCACCAATATAACTGTTGGGATCCCCCGGACACGATCTGAGACTTAAGCTGCAAATATCTAAAATATTAGCAGTGCATTAAAGTCTATATGCGTGTAAATATTTGTTATTAAAGAGAACTTAACACTTATTTAACAGAAGAGAAGGGATTTTTAAGGTCATTTCTCTAATTAACTATCCTGACTATCTCCTAATGTGTTAAATTCAAACTCAAATACATGTGATTTGGATGCAGGTACTGCTTCTCGTCCAGTGAGCACCATTTGGGGCTATGGGTAGAAATAGTCACCTTTGGAAAGCAGTTCCTGGAGGGCATTCCTCGCCAGTGAGCCACGGATCTTCAGCCTCTCCGACACAACAGCGGGGGTGATGAGCTTGTAGTTGGGAACTTCTTTGTACAGCTTTTCGTAGGTAGCCTTGTCGAAGAGGACCAAGTTGTTGAGCTTATCCCTCACTTTTCCCTTGGACCACTTCTGCTCAAAATCAAAGAGAAAGGTTTCAGTGATGAGGAAAGCGCTACAATGCACCTGGTCACAAATTATTCAGCAACCACATCACACGTAAAGGGCCAAATCTGGATGATTATTGACCGCTGTGTACCTTCTTCTTGGCTTTGCCTCCAGACTTGTTGACTGGGTCCTTGTCCTTCTTGGACTTCCCAGTGTCCTTCTTCTTGTCTTGCTTGGGAGGCTGAAACCAGAACAAGGTAAAATTAAATCCTCCACGCTGCCTCACACTCAGATGGCATGTGGGAGATGCCAGCCTTCAATATCCGTGAATTACGATCCTTCTGCACTAATGATATTATGTAAAAAAATATCGGGTTGGTGGAAACAGTCGGCAGCCTGAGTTTGACTCGGCTGGCCGGCATGGATGGCCTTGTCGGCGTCTTTGACAGCGTTTCTAGCACAATTAGCATAGCTGGTTATTCTCATTGTTACATTAAACGAATATTGTAATCAATGTTGGCATCTTGTGTATAATTATTTATACAGAATTACTAATGACAACTTTGCTCGGTTCATTTACTGTAACTGCTGTGCATCATGAAAGCATGGTGGCTTTAGCTAGCTAACTAGCCAGCTGCTAAATGCGTAAAATTAAACTGTTATATGCTTTATACACACAACCTTAGAGCAGCGTAATAAAGTACATTGCTGCCTCCAGATCATCCGAACAATTACAACTCAAGATATGCCACAGAAACATGGAGCATTTTTGGTTTGTTTCGTCAAAATGTGTAATAACTATCCTCACCATGTTTCCTCGTTAAGATGTCGGAGCGAAAGGAAGTTCACCCGTGCAAGAGCCCCTTAGACAACCCGTATATGCGGAAATGGAAGAGGGCATTATGGGAAACTGAGTTTTACTTTGTTTTATCGTTCTAATTCATTTTTACAACTCTTATTGGCTTGAAAACTGCTGTATAGCATGCGCAGCGGTAGGTTGAGAGTTATTCTAAGTTAAAAAGTATATAAAGAAGATGGTTTAGATTTTTTCATGTTTTTGACACACTGAGGTCACATGACACGTTTGTCAGTCGGGCAGGACGTTGCAAAGATGGTGATCTACAGTGTGTATGTTGTGAACAAGGCTGGAGGATTAATTTACCAATACGACAATTATGTCCCGAGAGCGGAGGCCGAGAAAACGTTTAGCTATCCTTTAGATTTAGTGCTGAAGCACCACGATGAAAAAGTCATCGTGTCGTTTGGACAGCGGGACGGAATCAGAGGTAACGTTGTAGAGCAGATCATTAGCTCATTTTTAGCTAGCTGGGGATGTTACACACCTTAAGGACCTAAACAACACAGACGAAAGCTAATGTACTAATGCTTTGTTCTAGCTAAAATGGTCCTACTCTGCAGTGTGTCTGAATAACAGTTATTTTTGCATCTAAAATAACCTTGTTGTGATGCTACAGAAACATCTCATAGGATGTTATTTGGTGTAACGTTAAGTATTTGACCATCCAGGCTTCAAACAGTATTTTCTGAAACTTAAGTGTGTGTGTTGTCGTTTTCCAGTGGGCCACGCAGTGCTGTCCATCAATGGAGCTGATGTGATTGGCAAGAACACAGCAGAAGGAAAGGACATCCTTGAATACTTAAAGGATGCATCAAACTACCCGGTGTCAATCCGCTTTGGACGGGCTCGCCTGAGCTCCAACGAGAAGCTGATGCTGGCATCTATGTTTCACTCGTAAGTCATATCTATGTTTAATACATTTCTGGCAGGCATTCATCGTACTGAACTGTCACTGAGACAAATACAGCACTCCGGTTTCTCTTTGTAATTCTGACTTTTTACCTTTGTGTGGAAAAACTGGGAACCCGCTTAGTAAATGTATACATTTCCTGCTGTTATTATCAGAATCAGAATCGGGTTTACTGCCAGGTACATTTTCACATACAAGGAATTTGCCTTGGTATGAATTGGTGCTTAAAGTACACATAAAAACATAATAAGTAATATAAATATATGAAAAGTAAGGAGATCAAAAAAATAAAACAATACTATAATACAATACAGTGCTGACAAGTATGTGCAAACGTTGGCAATATGAGCATAAAGCACAGTTGAACGTTATTGCAAAGTGTGGGGTCAGGAGAGTGTATGAGTGTGTGTGAATTTAGGGGGGGGGGCATGAGAGTCACTGACAGTGGGGGCCCAAGCCTTGCTGAGGAAGCCCACTGCCATCGGAAAGAAAGCGTTTTTGTGGTGAGAGGTTTTGGTCCTAATAGACCGCAGCCTCACGCCAGAGTAGAGTCTGAAACAGTTTGTGTCCTGGATGGGAGGGATCATCCACAATCTATCCTGCACGCCTCTGAGTCCTGGAGGCGTGAGATGGAAGATTGCAGCCAATCACCTTCTCTGCAGAGCGAATGATTCGCTGCAGCCTGCCCTTATCCCTGGTGGTGGCAGCAGCATACCAAATGGTGATGGAGGAGGTGAGGATGGACTTAATATCCTATTGCGATATCCTACCTGCACTGGTAGGGAGCTCTAGGTCTGATGTGTTCCTAACAAAGGATAGCCAAACTCAGGGTATCTGCCAATACTGAGTACCCCTCCAATACCAGTGCTCTGGAACTGATTATGATCACTCCTGTATGTGTACAGTATAGAGAGGCAGTAACTACTCAGGAATTCATATGTATACAAGTGGAGTCGTTCATACACCAGCACTTCCCATGTGCTTGGCTCCTTGTTTAAAAGTAAGGCCTACAGTAAAGGCCTACTATTTATTGTGACGCATTAGCCTCATGTGGATCAGTCATGTATGGCTGATATTGGATCCGCTCGTTAAAGTTAGTTTTGGCACCAATCAATATGGATTCCTGCCTCTAGCAGAAAATTGCCTGTGCTTGTGTTTTTCCCCAGGTTGTTTGCTATAGGTTCACAGCTGTCCCCTGAAGTTGGCAGTTCAGGGATTGAGATGCTAGAGACGGACGTCTTCAAACTCCACTGTTTCCAGACCCTCACAGGTCAGTGGTATGAGCGGGTGTTACTGTAGGTGAAACAAAAACCTGAGATCTACTTATTGTGCGTTTTATAGAAGTGATTTTAAACTGATGTCTTTCTCACTGGCTCGTTTCATCTATGTTTATACAGGGATAAAGTTCATCGTGCTGGCGGACCCTCGTCAATCTGGTATTGATGCGCTATTGCGGAAGATTTATGAAATCTATTCAGATTTTGCCCTCAAAAATCCGTTCTACTCTCTAGAAATGCCAATCAGGTAACAGAGAAACAAGATGTTGCCTTCCACGCTGTTGTTTTTCTGTATATCTGACACCCACACATCCAATGACTTGTATCCTCTGACGTCACTCTAAACGTTTGATTTTCAGGTGTGAACTCTTTGATCAGAATCTCAAGGGTGCACTGGAGATCGCAGAGAAGGCTGGCAACTTTGGAGCTGGATCGTGAAGCAGAGAAGACTAGATTCTATCATTTCTAACCACAACAGATTCACTGACTTCATACGGCTGTGGTTAAAGTTCAGTTTTTTCTTTTTCCTGATTGGTATCGGACTGGCAATTAACACATTGTAAATACGTCGTATTTTGTAAATACTTGAAGATTAAATAACATACTATATGTAAACATTTCATATCATTGTTTTTAGCTGCATAAATATAGAATTGATGAGTGATAACTGTAGTCTACTGGGCATTGAGCATTAACTATGAAAGTGACACTAAAAACGTAACAACAAAGTCTGATTTATTCAAACCGTTGACACTTTACATAAAGGAAGTCCTCACATTTTCTTTCTACATAAAAGATGAGCATTTTATAAGTCTTGTAATTCCGTTTGTAATTCAATATTACAAAGTCTTTTTTAAAACAACTTATATAATGATATTACTTTGCAAACCTAGATTCTAGTTTGATGCATTTAACATTGAAATGCAGCCTTCTGAGAGAAAACCATTCTCTTGTTCACATTTCATTATATGAAATACACAGTGTGCAGCATTTACATTCCTTTGTTGAGTTATTGATGACATGTTTATACTGTAAATACTGTTGGTAGAAAAGCACCTTCCAAAACTTAGCTGAAGCTTGAAGAACTTCCATTTATGTATTTGTCCTGTAAGACTGACAGAAAATACTGTAGTATAAAAATCAAGTAAGAAAAATATGAAAACACAATGACTGCTCAGAGTATGCAGTTTCCCTCTGGGTGCAGAGGATGAGGTGCGGTGACGTTTTAGTCTGCTTTCTTGGACACGTGACCCATCTTGGTTCGGATGTTGCGCAGCAGGAAGAAACCAACAGTGGTGATGCCGCATGTGATCTCTGCGACCCAGAAGGCCATTTCCCACCCGTGGTGCTTGGCAATGGAGCTGAATGGTAGTCCTGACAGGAAGCCACCAACTGAGGAAAACACAAAGTTCACTCCAAGGATTAGAGAACATAAAAAGTGTATACAATTCGATTTATTTCACATTCACATTATTTCAGTTTGCTAGAAAAGCCTATGTCCTGTATCACTAAGAACTAGACTTGTATTAGTCTAAATTTATTTAGCAGTTAGTAACCGCTTGTACAGGCTGTGATTCCTGCTGTATGCCGGCTCCATGTGTATAGCTGATTCACAACATGATGATTCTGAAATTAACTTACTGTTGGCCATCAGGGCAACAATGGCGTGTGATGTCCCACAGTAGTTGGATGGGGCGCTCTCATTGGCTATGACTCCAAACAATGCTATTGGTCCATAGGAGGAGAAACCAAAAGTAGCACCCAGGCAGATTATCCACACCTGAATGTACAAATGAAAGATGCGTCCATGAGGATGACAACATCTGATGTACAGTGTGCTGCATTTTAAAGAATCAGTAATTGAGATGTCGGTGTATGAAGAGATACCTTTGAGCTGTCAGGAGTAACTGTGACTCTGAACAGGTACATGGACACAAACATTCCAGCCATCATCCAGACCAGGATGAAATGCCGAGGGTTGCCATATATTCTCATGCCTTGCTGTACAAAATAAGGAAATATATAAAGACATTGAGTTTAAACAGCTATACGCACAAACCAAAAAGCAGATACAATTGATTTGACATCTGAGACTTGGAATCTGCAAAGAGGTTGTGCAATTCGGTGTTAGTGAGCTGCCCCTAACATTTTTACCCTCTATAGACAGAGTGACGGTGAGCATGTCACCCTCCTCACAGGCAAAGTCCCTCTCTGTGCTAATGAGTGACACATGTATTGATGATCTTATTGTTAACTGAGTAATTGCAGAAGACAAACGCAAACTGAGCTGCTTTTTGAATGCCAACATCACTTCCCAAATTAAAAAAAACACACGAGGGCTGAGGTAGGATGATTCTGCCATATTGTGGGAAACATTTGTAATCAAAGCTGTGTGACAATAAGTATTTAAAGTCATTCAGATGTGTAATACATGCAAACTCACTTTGGCCACAGCCTTGTCAGAGAGGAAACCTGCTGCGAGACTGCCCAACAGGCCTCCAACCTCCAGGGCACTCATGTATGAGCTACCTATGTATAAGAATATAGTGATTCACAAGAAAAAAAACAAGATAAACTTCACTCTTAACATATTTCCCAACAGAAATCGGAGGCCTCTACCCCTCTTCCATACCCATGAGTGTAGACTGGCCCTTGTCCTGAATGAGAAATAGCTGGCCCCAGTCAGTGCAGGCCGTCTTCACCCCGAACACTACCAGGTAGGACACAGAGAGCAGCCACAGGTAGGGTGACAGCAGGAACTCTGACAGGGTGCTTTCATCACTGGAGGATCCTGAACAGGAAGCAGGTTGAACACTGAATATTGTCTGCCAATCTAGTGTTTTTGCATGCCCTGAATGCATTTGAAATGTAACATAGCCGAAGCGGGGAAGGGAGGGACCTCTGCTTCTACTGAGATTAACGCATGAAACATCTCTTCACCACATATACTGCACTCTCACTTTGCCTGTGCATGAGCTCACATAGTGCATGTGAGAGCCACACTGGGTACATAGTCCAAGTCACTGACCTTTAGTCACAACACAAGAGGCACATGCTGTATGAAAACACACACATCTGGACAATGCACAGTTGTGTGTTCACTGACTTTGCCTAAATTTACTAATTCAGTTACTGTCAGAGAAAAGTAGTGGCTAAAAATGTGTTTCTGATTGTTACTAAAACTGAAGAATTATTATAAATCATTCAGTAAAAGGTCAGTCTCACCTTCTTTGCTCTTCTTGGCTGCTGCCTCTATATTGGGCAGCCCCACCTCCTTAGGCTCATTCTTGATGATTACCAGACAGACAAAGGAGAACACCACACAAATCATTCCAGATACCGACAGTATCGTCCTCCAACTGTAAGTGTCGGCCAGCACCGTGGCAATAATGGGGCCCAAGCTGCCAGCCAGATTCATGCTGCAGGAGAGAACTGCCCACCATGTCCCAAACTGAGATGGTTCAAACCACTGAGAAGAGGAAATAAATGACATGAAATAATGACATGAGTTGACAGTAAGTGTCATTATCTGTCCTTTGATATAAGGAGTGATGCAATGATTGAACCAGTGCTGTGTCCGGAACTGACAGCAGGTAATAACTGAATGACATTTTGCATGATGTGACAAGAGAGGGAGGAACTTTTCATTCATACTGTACAATATTATAAGTGTTAAATTCATAATAAATAACATCTAAGGATGTTACTTCCTTAGATTTACTTTGATTAGTGTTTATTTAGTCATTGGTATTGAATGTAATAGAGAATACTGTCCCAATACTGCAATTTTTAAGGATTTAAATCCATCCATCCATTCCAGCTCTCAACATTATAAGTACTCATGATTATTACCACTATTTATTCATTAACCCCTAGTGGCTCCAGAGACATGCAACCTCTGACATATATTGCAATTGTAAGTCGCTCTGGATAAAAGTGTCAGCAAAATGAATGAATGTAATGTAGGTATGTTTGAGAACATCTGGTGACATTGTTCAGACATATGAACCAGTTCCACCTGTTGCATTATAATACGAACAAATATTTGCTGGTCTTTCGTTCCACCGCTATTTCTAGATTTCATATTTAACTATGACACAAAATCTAGTAATAATGTTATTAGTGATGCTCTTTCTGTAGAATACTTGGCCCTACATAAAATAAAGATTTGGTCAAGGAATACTGAATTAATACAACAAAAATATGCTTCTTTAATCAAACATGTAGCTTCTAATAATTGCCTATATAACGCCAACATTAGGTGAGCCTTTCTTTGTTTGATTGATTGTGCTCAAAAATCTTTGATTCAAGATTTTGACACTGGAATAGTTTATTGAGTAAAAAATTTAAATGTGATTAAAATGACATGTTCTTTCAAAGTCATAGAGAAGGATATATACTTTTATCTCTTGGTTTATTATTTTGTGATTGTTTTTGTTATTACGTAAATAGATTTTAATTGTCATTTGTATTTTACTTGTGTGAATTTTACCTGTGCAAGTAAACAAAACAAAAAAACACCTTGTTAATTATAAGGTGTATTTGTATATAGTTCTTTTCTTTACAACACAGGAAAGAAAAAGAAAAATATATGACTTAAATCTGATGTCACTGTATTGCTTCACTGATATACTGGCATGTGGTTCAGGTACCTTGCGCAGAACTCTGCCGCAGGGAGGCCAGCCGAGGCCCTGGCCCAGGCCGTTGAGGAACCACAGGGCAGAGAAGACAGTGACAGTTGAGGACCAGGAGAAGACCACGTTGACACCTCCCACCATGCACAGGCCAATGGAGAAGAGCCAGCGGGCGCTGATCTGGTCTGAAAGCACGCCACTGATGAACTTACTGATAGCGTAGGCCAAAGACTGACTGCTGGTGATCGTGCCTGAACAAAGGGAGGGCAGGAGAAGAGGTGTGTACACATGGCAGATAAAACTTAGAGCGAGAGAATGGTCCTAGATCTCTCTGACATACAGTTCTTTGCAAAGTACACAGCTAATCTGTAATGCATACAAACATGCATGTAATCTAAATCTGTAGTACACCAAGAAACTGTATATCAGGATGAGTCAGTATAACTGCAGGTATGGAAGTCATGCTTATGATGTTGACATTTTAGGGGGAAATAATTCATTCAGCTTTGTATTTTACAATTTTCAAGTTTAAAAGTTATGACTTTTGGAGGAAGGCATAAACTTCCTGTAACAAAAGTGCTTTAACAGCATTAATTACTTTGTTCCTTATTATAGGACTAGCAAAACATGACAATCAAGCATAAAGTTAATGCAATATCAAGAGTCGCATACCCAGGTCATCCTTATCCATCTTAATTTCTTGCATTAGAGAAGGCATCACAAAGGAGAAAGTCTTTCTGTTAAAGTAGTACAGTGTGTAGCCTACAAACATGGCCAGAAATATAGTGCCTCTGTAGTATCCATAACTTGCTGTAGCCATGGCTGCAGATTTAGTCCTTTAAAAAAATGCAGAAACTGGAAGAAAAAAGGGCAAATCCAGAGGAGGGAGCAAGCTCCTGCTGTTTGAGAGACTTCTGCTGCCCCTGACAGTGAACTTTGCCTCAGGATTCTCCGTACAGAAGCAGCTGCTTACATGCGGAGAGGTGCTTGCAATCAGTAGGGGAGGTTAATGGTCAACTTCTCTTCCCTGAAGTTGATTTAATCTGGGTTGTTGTTATCATGTGCTGGCGCCCAGCGGGGTTGGAAAAGGAATTCAATCAGTCTGTGACAACACTGTATTTCTGTTGTTTTCTTCAGGCATCATGTATAAAAAGGGGTCTTCTATTTGAACAGTGACCATGACACTATTTTCATATTTTGCTGTTTGTCTATGTGAGTAGACAAACAGCAACAGAGTCTTCAGATTGATCCGGTTAATGATTTGCTGGGGAGTCCAACCAATAGTCACTGCAGACCAAGGGGAGGCTCCTCTTCAAGTTGGGGGAGTGTGAACTGTGGTGTTCCTCAACAGCAAAACACCTATTAAACAGAAAGAGTGCCAAAATAAGTACAAAGTTGCAAAACAGATTACACACTCACTGTGGGCTGCCAGTGAGTGAATCTAAATAACGCGTGACTATTTACACATCACATAGGTCAATTAAGTCCCAGTAAAACTAAAATATTTTAATCGTCCATGCTTTGCAGTAGGCTATGTAAAATGTGAGGCATGTTCATTCTCTTCAAGTCTTTAGTGGAAGCAGGACACTCTGGTACCTGTGCATTTCCAGCTCCTCTTGTCTGTGTAGGAAGGTTATCCACAGGTTGTTTGCGTCTTATGACTTTTTCCTAAAATAACATCTTTTCATTGTAGACCGGAGCCTGTCAAGGCTGTAGAGCAGTGGAGTATGTTAAGTTTCCGTATCATGTGGTATCAACAGGCGCCGCCCAGCCACGAAGGCAACACGGTGTTTTGGCAACAGTGATGTTATTCATCATAATTGTGACATGTCATTGTAAAATAAATAAGAAACATGCATGTTGAACCAAGTATTGAGTCAAATATTAATTTAACCTTTAATTTATAATAGCCTAGTAATAATAGTCGTTCGTGTGTGAAGTGAAAGATCACATTTCTGTCCATTTTTCATTGTTGTAGCAGTCTATGATGTAGGCCTACTGTTTGGCTTTTTATGATGTCTGCATTTTAGAAAAAAATGGTTAGTTAACATATCTTGTTGTGAGCTATTTTTCAGAACATTTTAACATATTAAGCTTTCAAAAAAGTGATGGGGACAAAATCAGCCATTTCAAGTTGTGGATAGGTCTACGTCACCAGCGTCCAGTGAAAATGACACCTATGTGCACATTAAGCAAAATTAAGCGGTTATAGCAGAGGAAACCATCGTTATCACTTTTATTGCTTGTTGCTTTCCATTTTTTGCACAGAAACTCCCACATAAATATAACTCACAACGCTAAATGTCTGCCCCCGACACTTTGCAGCAGCTAGGTAGCTACCTCCCCCTTTCAGCCCTGCATATGTTCCCATGGCAACAGACAACAAACATTTCCACATTTTCAACGGATGGCCAGAACTGTCGTGTTTACGAGCAAGCTACATTTATAACAAAACATTTAGCTCACACTATCTTTGACATTTGTAACAACAAACGCTAGACCAACACGTCCATTCTGCGTTGACCTGGACACCAATAATAATCGAGGACCATGGTGAGTTTTAAGACAGGTTAAAGCAGCGTCATGCAACTTTTCATTTAAATGCTAAATCATAGTTGTCAAAGGTGTTTAATTTTAGCAATTGAGTCTGCTAATCCATCGTAATTAATGGAGACCGCGGTTGTTTATTTACACGTTAATCCCCGTAGAGACTGGGATCCAGCTCCACCAACTCAAGGAGTAGCTCTCATACCCGCCGGTACCGCACGCGGGCCCCCACCTCTCAGGTGGACGAAACCCTGTTTGGGAGCCAAAAGGTGAGTGTGCTACATATCTTAGCCCAATCTAGACATGACATTGCTGTTAAGTGTGCTTTTTTACACTTGTAACACTTGTTACAATGTTATCAGGCCTGTGGCATCCGTTTATGGCTACAATGAAAATAGTAGCTAGCCTAACTATGTTTAAACATCTGTTTTAGAGTTTAATATGTTGCAAGGTAGAGAAATCAGAAGTTGTATGCAGGTTTACGTGATGCTAACTCTGTCCATATATCATTACAGTCGGACAAACATGTAAACTCAACCCCCAAGGCCAAGAATAAGTTCCAGAAGAACCAGGGCGGAGAGGCTGTTCAAATCATCACCAAAGACCTCATTCGCAATCTGAAGTAGGCTAACACACATACATAGGAGAGACCAGGTATGGTTGTAAGTGGGGAGAGTTTTAACAACACCAACTTCACCAATTACATATAAGACAGGAGTTATACGTTCATATCATTTTTTACCTACTTCCTCCCCGATCAGGCATGGTGTTTGTCAAGGCTGGAAACAGGTACATTCAGAATTTATAGAGAAAAAAATGATTTTGAGTTAAGAAAATACATTTTTTTTGACGAAGACTATATTTTGTTTAGTATCTATACTACTG
>JAPMOB010056854.1:0-15063 GCA_029875015.1 Lepomis gibbosus | reverse complement strand
TATGTTTTGTGTAAAGCACTTTGAATTGCCTTGTTGTTGAAATGTGCTATACAAATAAACTTGCCTTGCCTTGCCTTACTGAAATGGCCAGTTATGGTGTCGAATGTTAGCAAACATTTGCTAACTTTAGATAGATGTTGATGCATATCACTAAGTCACTTCCCTGACTTCATGACTCTTCTTAAACTATGCTATTGTGACACTATGTTTCACAATTCACAGGTATCCTGCCATTGCCACTTATGGCCACTGGTAGACTGTTTAATTATTTTGACATTTTGGGAAAAACACTTTTTAAATGATGGGGTTTCTGCTGGTTGCTCACAATCATAACAGGAAATAGCCCCACGGATAACCCTGCCACAAAACAATAACATGTTACTTTGGGTTGTTTCTAGCACCTTGAGGAAAAGAAATTGTGATTTTTTTTAAAAATATTGATCTATTGAAATAAAATTGACTTGGCTTGTGCTAAGCTAAACTAGCCATCATAATTAACTTACAGCCATGAGAGTGGTATCAATAACTCTGTTAATGTTGGTTTCTTGACATTAATGTTTTTAGTTAGCCTACCAAACTAAACCACACCTTAACCATTGTCACGATGCGGTGCAGGGTTGTGTGTGGTAAGGAAGGCTGGTGGACCCAAATGCAGGACACGCAAGGCAGAGCAGGTGAAGTTCAAAAGGATTTATTAAAGCAAACAAAAGGCGAGCACACTTACGGGCTGAGTGGCTGATAAAACAGAGTCCAAAACCAGGGTAAACCAAACAGAATGCAAAATCCAAAACAAAACCGGAGATCCAAAAGTGAAACTCAAAAAACAAACTCCAAAGAACACACGGTGATGACCAGACAAGGACTAAACAGAAACACCAGGTATACACACAGACTAACGAGCAGGGCAGGAGCAACACAAGTGACAGGGATCAAGGTAAATGAGGCAGGCAGGCAGAGTGATAACTGGGGGAACAGACAGAATACTTGACAGGCAGACATGGGAGCAGAATAAATAACCAACACAGACAGAACACATGTAACACAATACCAGACAAGGATCTAACTTCAGAAAATAACAGAAACCCATGTAAACAGACAAACACTGACCAACTATAACACCGGGATCATAACAGACGGAGCAGACTACACCAAAATGACAACAACTAAAACACAGGGCTAGGGGCAAAGACATGGAACAAAAACCCAGACTCCCCAACAAGACATACAGACAGACAGGACTGAACCCCAGACACAGAGTACCCAAAATCAAAACACAGAGGCCAAAATAATATAACACAGACCAGCTCAGGCTAAAATAAGTGTAAATGAGTTCAATCATTTGGGTGAAATGAATTCCTGTGGTTATCCAGACTGTGTTGTAGTTGTAGTCATGACTATTCCTTATCTGATCATTTATGAAAGACCTAAATAGAACCCCAGTCAACTCGGAAAACACACATAGCCAACAATAAAGTAAATTAATAAAGAAATACATGTTTTATCAAAACACAAAGATTAAGTATGCTTTTAGGCCTGCAAAACCAGGCATTCATTTCATAAAGTATTGTACAATAATACATCTTAATTACTGCTGACTGCTGCCCTCAGTGTTGCAGTGTTGTTGTGGAGCTGATTGTAGGTATCCAGAGCCCACTGGAAAGTTTGTTCGTAGCAGATCTGTCTTCCTTTGATAGTCTGGACTCTGCAAAACATACAGAAGAGAAAACTCACTTAATTTCCCTTGCGTTGTGGAATTCATTATTATGGATGTTGCGACCTTGTGATGATGCCTGCCTGGAGATCATATTCCCTCCATCTTTTTATTCATCATTTCATCACCAGTTACAAGACAAGAATAGCAAAAAAAATTAAACCCAAACTTACATGAATGACTTCTGCTGACAGGAGCTGTGGGTCTTGGTTATGCTAGATACGCGATTTAATGGTAACTCCCGAGTATAAAACTTGAAGCAGCAGTTTCCGGGTGCTAACTGCAGAGCTCTAGCTGTGAGGAAGGTAAAAGGATAAAGTCATTATAAACATGTCAGTGAGAATTCATAAAACGATTACTATGAGGCACAAACAGAGATCACTCACGCATGGTGTTGCAGCAGCAGGCGGTGAGCAGCAGCAGCCCCAGAGTGAAGTAGAGAGTCTTCATGATGATGTCGGCAAAAAGATGATAATGTTCTTCTCCTGTCTTTGCTGTGATTGACTCTTAGCACTACGTCCTATATAAATACTGTTCAATGTGGAGCTGAAATGTGTATATCACACCTTTCCATCCAAAAATTTAATCCTGCCACAAAACATCAGGGTAGAATTTCCCCACACCTCCTCAGCGTTCCACTGTGAAGAAACACTCAAACAACTGCAGTCTAGTGAGGGGAAAGAAGTTACAGAAGGGACAGGCCACAGTTTGGTTGTAAAGATTAAAATCTCTTGTACCACAGAAAAGGGAAGAGTCTGTTCAGCATTTATATTTACATCTATGTGTATATTTAGTTAGTAGAAAGATTATCATAAGCATTCATTTACGTGGGAAAAAAACTTTTCTCACCCAG
Source organism: Lepomis gibbosus (assembly GCA_029875015.1). Classification (NCBI taxonomy): domain Eukaryota; kingdom Metazoa; phylum Chordata; class Actinopteri; order Centrarchiformes; family Centrarchidae; genus Lepomis; species Lepomis gibbosus. Next base: position 12,499 of record JAPMOB010056854.1, on the reverse strand, counting down.
TAAATGTATAAATAAACAGATGTGCAAAGAACAGACACACGTTTTTATTTAGACTATACTCAAGTTTAAGGGTCATTTTGTTCTTAGTTTTATCATGAAATGAGGTTTTAAAATTTTTCCTTTTAAATTTCCAGAACAGGTGGTAGCAGGGACGAAACAGATTTCAAAGTTTGGACATTTGACGTTATAAAATGGTATATTCCACCCAAACCTGGATCAACTGGGCAAAGTAACCAATTGCCCAGGGGCCCAAGAGCACTAAGGGCCCAAGGGGTCCAATCTTCCTGTGTCTTCCAGTTTCCACAAGTTGTCACAGTGTTTCCCCAGGTCATGTTAAGATCATTTGCTGAGCTAAAGTGGTTTCAGAAAAGGAGTTTCGTGAAACCTGTTTCATCAACAAGAGTTGACTGACAAGAATTTCTTTAACACACATTGTTAACAAAATTGTTTAGGAATATCTATGCACCACTAAAGCCAACTATTAACTGACATGGCATAGGCCTTAAGATCAGACTGTCAGACTGTGTCTATATTGTTCAATTCGGTTAGTTCAATTCGGCCTTGTCCTTGAGGGGAGATAAGCCAGCGCGCAGGAGAAGATAGGAAGACCAGCTGCAAGTTGTTGTCCTGCTCGGGTGAAAGGTGGGGGTCCGGGGGGTGGGCAATAAGACAATAATTTTAATCCAATGTAGGTTGATTCGGTAACATTTGTCCGAATCAATGTCCATCAATCCCTCTCATCACCAGTGTCAGGCGTGCATCCAGTTCATTCAGTGATTTCGAGAGTCCTTCTACTTTCATTGTCAGTCCGGCGGTTACTCTCAGCAGCTCACCAGACTGCGCCCCGATGGTGTCCATCCTCCTCTGCGCTTCCACAGACCAGTCTGTCTGAGTTTAGAGTTTTTAAGGCCTTTTATGTTGCATATAATTATGTTATCCCACCAAAAAACTACAGCCCATGTTTCTAGAAAAGAAAGACTGGGAATACTTGGAATGTGGGGTAAACTGTGGCCCAACAGCATATTGGTTTAATCTGGTTTAATCTGGTTTAATTGGTTTAATCCAGAAAAACTAAACTGCCAAAGTAGGTTTAGAGGTTGGTGGGTTTTTAAATGCAACAAGTACTGAAGGATTTTTTTGTCCCGGAGGACTGCCCAAGCCGAAATCTAAGAGCCTGCCAATTTTAAAATGATTTCTTTTTTTTATCTGAAATTAAACAAAATGTGACATTCTAACTACTCTAATTGTTTGCTCTAAAGGGCCTGTGTGTAAGTAGGTCTGTCTATGTTGCTTTGTTTCAAATTTCAGGATTATGTGTCATCAGGCAATCTGTCTGAACTGTACATATACAGATAGGCTGAACTATTGAACTATTTTGGTTTAAGATCTGGGTATTGTTAGTAATGAATCAGAGGCCATGGGAAAATACATGCAAACACAAAATATCAACCTAAAAATACTGGTTTCTGCCTCCTCCAGGGTAAATTACATTACTAGTCAGTTCTTCCCTGTATGCAAATCTTTGATGTGCAGACTAAAGTGAAAGAGATGGCTTCATGTCATCACAAGATCTTATCACAGCTGTTTTCAGAAATGTTTTCATCTGTGACCTATTTAGATCACTTCTGTGAATGCTTTTGCAACCCTATCCATTTCCTCATGATGATCATCTGTGAGTGATTTGCATATGTCTGTTGAACTCAAAGATCAAAGACTTTCTCTAAGTACACAAAAGACCTATTTCTATCAAATATTGTTCACAAATCAAACAGCAAAGCAGGGTATTGCACAGGTGTGCCTTAGGCTGGCCACAATAAAAGACAATGTGTAACCACACCAGCCCAGGACCTCCACATCCAGCATATTCACCTTCAAGATCGTCTGAGACCAGCCATCCGGACAGCTGCTGCAACAATCAGTTTGTGTAACCACAGAAATTCTGCACAAATTGTCAGCAACCATCTCAGGGAAGCTATCTGCATGCTCGTCGTCCTCTCGACCTGACTGCAACTTTGCACAGCCATTGAAGAGGAGGGGACCAACGTTCCACAGGCCACAATCAACAACATGATCAACTCTATGCAAAGGAGATGTGTTGCACTACGTGAGGAAAATGGTGGTCACACCAGATACTGCCCCCCCCCCATTCCCAATACAGTGAAACTGCACATTTTTGAGTGGTCTTTTATTGTGGCCAGCCTAAGGCACACCTGTGCAATCCCCATGCTGTCTGATCAGCATCTTCATATGCCACACCTGTAAGGTGGATAGATTATCTCGGCAAAAGTGAAGTGCTCACTAGAACAGATTTTGACAGATTTGTGAACAATATTTGTTCCGTTTGTGTACATAGAGAAAGTCTTAGACCTTTAAGTTCAGCTCACGATGAATAGGGGCAAAAACAAAAGTTTTGCGTTTTGTTAATTTTGTAAATATAATTACTTCCTGTTCAAGGATAAATTTGAGATATATTTTGGCAGCTTCTCATATTTCAGAACATACTAAAGTAAAACTAAAACTTGACGTTGACAAAATATTAAAGGAAATGCCACTGAAATATATATATTTTATTGTTTGATTATAAATTTTACCACCCACTGATGACAGTTTTCATTTGTGAGCTAGAAGAGAGGCAATACAAGGTCAGTGTTCTCTGCACAAATTTTAAATATAAATGATATTACTTGGTGCAGGATGCTGGGAAATTAGAGTTTTGGGCGATTCTACCAGCTATCACTGTGACCCAAATCAGCAAGAGAATGATGTGTGAATCACAGGCATCATTCACCCCAGGGAGGAGGCAAATCTTTTCACATGATGTGATTTGTCACCAAAAACAGCTTCCATTCACTAAAAGTCACTGCAGTCAATGTAGAGGTGAGGGCTCTACCCAGAGCCAGAAAAGCTGCTTTTCAGTCAGGTAATAAAGAAACAACACCGCCTGAGCGAGACTGAAAGTTGACATCAAGTAGGCGAAGTCCACTCCACCTCCAGAGGACCAGCCGCTGTCAGTATCCACAGCAGATGATGAGAGTGAATATGAGTGAATATGAGTAAATCAGCTGGGCCTGTTTATATTCCTGGAACCGTGCCAATCAGCTAGACATTTTAACATCTCACTGTCTCAGGGTTTTCACCTGCTGCTTGCCACCATCGTTCCGGTACCTAAAAAATCTGCAGTGTCTTGTCTGAACGACTACTGCCCTGTGGCTCTGTCTGATGAAGTGCTTGGAGAAACTGGCTCTTCAGCACATAAACAGTACAACATCCCAGCCTGGACTCTCACCAGTTTGCTTTCAGAACTAACAGATTCACAGAGGATGCCATCTCCAAAGGATACAAAAGGACAACACCCACCCAGCCACAGCCTGTTCACCATTTTGCTGTCTGGCAAGAGATATAGAAGTATCTGCTGTTGTACCATTAGACTACAGAGCTTCTTTCCCCCAGGCTGTGATACTAAAAATCCTTCCTCAGCACTGCACCATGCAAATTGTTAATTTAATTTCTGTATATAATTTTATAATTTTTATATTCAGTGTTTTCTTTGTGAGTATCATAAAGGGAACTACAAACTTCATCTCACTATAAAACTGTTTTTGTTGAAATGACAACTACATATACCTTGTACCTTGTATAACACCTTATAATAAGTTATTCTTCCCAATGTTACAGATTTTTGCGTATGTATTCTGTGCAATACGGTAAAACTGCTTCACTTCAGAAGGTACAGACGTGGAATCAGATTTCAGATTCCTGCATTTCACTGGGGGAAGCGTGCCTGCTGTATTCGGCCTGGTTCTAGATCAGCGCTCTTCGAGAGTATTTACGGGACTCCAGTTCTATAGCTCGCACAACGTCAGAAGACCCGCTGAAATTCAAAGTTGAAGGAGGAGACTGAAAGCATAAAACAACAAGAGGGTTGTTTTTTGTTTGCTGTCAGTTGGTGTTGACCTATTTCATACATACTGTAACGTTAGTTTCAAACAGACTTCTTTTCAGGTAAGACAACACGCGACCTGCTCTGCATAACTTATAGCTGCTCTTCTCTGTTAACACGTTAACAAGACAGTTTGTTCCTGCTAAAGTTAGCTTGTCATTCTAAGCTAACTTAGGCTAACTTAACGTCATGCTGGACAACTTTAAATGAGCTAGCATGAAATGAGCTAGCCAGAGTTGACTCAAAGAACAGTGTTGCTAACATTAGCAAAGTATCGTAGTCCCCTAAGTTTTCAAGATACAGGTTTGTCAGTGCTTGGAGAACCAATTAAACTCAACAACAACTAACACAGGGTTATTGCTGTGTTGGCAGCGTTATCAAGATAACGTTAACGTTATGTGTGTTTCATTTCAAAGATGACCTGAACTGAAACGCTGGGCGTTGTCACGTCACATTTTATTTGGGATAACGTTAATGCTAAAGCGTTTTTAGCAAATATTGTGTTTCCTATCCGTATAAAAACGTCTGAATGCAAGCTTTTCATGGCATAACTTTTAAGTAAGTTTTAGATGATATTACTTACCTAAGCCATGATAATTCCCTTCACTAGAAGAAGAATTATGAACATGAAATGTAATTTTTATCTTTTCTGTAACTCACGGGGCAATGTAAGTATGAATAACGTTGACCCCTATAGAAACTGCAGTGGCGTGACCCTTGTTTGAATTAATACCTTTGTGCTTTAAAGTTTTTTCCCAATAACACCTAACATCTTAACATACATATCCACTCTGTAATGTCGCTGCCTTTGCACCTCAGTATGGAAGCTGGCGAGGAAAACACTGGCAACGTCAACTTGAAAAGACAGAGAGCACCTCTGTCAGATTCTGAAGACAATGTCCTCTCACAATCAGGTTTGTTTTTACCTGTATTAACAAGAACGTGAAGGTTCATGTGTATATCTTTATTAATACAGTATGTCTGCATAGTATGTACGTTTGTGACTTGTGGATGTTTCTATCTGATGTCTCAGAGGTGAATGAAGGCCAGAAGCGTCGGCGTCTGGAGGCAGCTGGTGAGGAGAACCGTAGTCCTAAACCGTCCTCCTCTGGACATCTAGCTGAGCTAGACACAAAGCCAGACACACCGATGGTTCCCTCAGTCCGGTCGCGAGTCCAGCAACTCACCCAGAGACGGGAGGGTAATCCTACCTTCACAGGCATGCTAATATTTTCTCCTGCCCATTTTTATTTCTGACTGTAGACTAAATATTAGAATCACCTCTCACTATAACACAATGCGTTTCAACAGACTTCTGTTCACAAAATACTCCCTCAAAACTGACTTTAATGTTGCATCAACACCTCTGAAAGCCTTTATGAAGGGAGGATTTACTGCAGGGCAGTTGTTTTTGACTGCATTAGTTTTAGCTAACATAATAAACTGGCAACTGTGAGTGTATATTATGTACATATGTTCATACAAGAGTATTGCTGTGTATTTTGGCAGGGTTTATAATACTGCTCAAAATGGCAGCCAAGTTCAACAGTCGAGCTGGATTACCTTCACGAAAGATAAGAACTATTCTTAAGGTGTTGAGCAATGTGTGTTGAGCCGTTGTGACAGTGAGGGTGTTAAATAACTACTGTAAAATTTGTAAAACCAACTGTTTCTTGTTTCAGGAGGAGCTCCTCTGGCCCAGCGTTGCCTGTCGGATCCTGGGGCTGACAGCCCATCAGCCATCATCCAGGAAAAGGGCTTCAGAACTCCTCTCCTCGGTGAGGATGCAAATGAACATCAGACATGTCACTGTTGGATATAGTGTTACTTTTCTATTTTCAAATCCCATGACAGTCTTTTATAGATATGGAAACCATAAAAGATCAAAGTCAATGCAAAAAGCTATTAAAGGCGTAGTTGTCTTCAAATTGGCCTTCAGCTCAGACCACACAGTGGCCTGAGGGTGTGAGGTTGGACTCCAGCTCACAGTCAGTGGAAAGATTTGCCACACCTAGCTGTAAAATCCTTAATAAAAATCAACTTTCATTGTTTATTGGAATGCCTATAAGATTTTTCACTGACAATAACTATTCTTCCTGGGGAACATATTCAAATAAAATACATGTAGTCAGCAATGTTTCCACTGATACTGCTCCTTTAGCTGTTTGTTAAAACCTTTTTGTTGTATATTCTTAAGGTTTATAGCACATCAAACTGTTCCAGTAAGATATGTCTATACATTACTGTTTTTTTCATAGCATTTGTCTTTGGTGGTGGTAAAAGTATGTGACTGTTTCTCACCTCCATTTATTGAACTATATTTCAGTGAAATAAGCTAAAGATTGATTACATTTAAGCTTTTCAAACGACATAGTTTTTGCCTTTTTATATATATTTAAATCTACATTGGTGTTTCAATCATAAACATTAGTTGACATTGTGTACACAGTAATATCATCAACACACGTAGTTAAGTGGCATGCTATTAATAAATGCAGAGAAAAGCAACGGTCCTCTGCAAGTAGGACAGAGAAGCTAAAATGTGGCTAACGTGATTGGGAAATGAGGTCAGTAAAGCACTGTGGCTGGAAAGGTATTAAGAGTCAGTAAGAAAAGATGGATGAAGAAACTCACAATTGTGTTACAAAAAAGAGAGCATGAGAGATGCAGATTTTAGTGTGTTGCTTAAGTTTTACATGAACATGTATGTTGATTTAATGTAATACTTATGTGACCTTTTTTTGATCCTTTTAGTCATACATCAGTGTTACCATACAAATTGGTAAACAATACTGAACACTGATTGATTTAAAAGATGTAAATAGTTTGTCCTTGCCATTGTGCTACAAAAAACCCTCAGAAGATAAAACTACAGTGAGTGCATTAACTCATTTCCAGAGAGAATGACTGTAACATACAGACTGTTAAGCATATTTTGCTGCCCTGCTAGGGATAGCTTCCTACAATATGTTTTTTAGAAGGTCCCCCAATGAAATATTTTAGGTTATACATATAATAGTGAAGATCTACCTAAACTGGGCTTAAATAACTCTAATCCACCATAAATTCCTATTGTAGGAAAATATAAATATCAGATTTGGTATTAATATTAAACACCTTTTTGATTGGGGCAAGAAACAAACATCAGGATATTGCAACCAGTTTATTGAGTTAAATTTGGTGATAGTGATTGAAATCACTATATATGTTTTCACTCCAGGTGAGGGAGAATTTAATCAGCGAATGGAGCGATTTAAAGTGCCAGTCTTCCATGCTAGCCTCGCCTCTACACTGAGCCCTGCCAACCCCTGCCCTGAGATCCGCACCAACTTTGTATCTGGCATCCAGCAGAAACTCAACAGCAGTACAACTCCCAGCTCCAAACAGGCTTCTCGCATTCGCCAGGTTGGTTGAGTTTATTACTGAAATGTATTAGCAGTACCTAAATTATTTTATTCTACATCATGAAGTTCTTGTAATTTGATGGGCAAAATAACTCAAAATCATGTGTGGGATGAATCATTTACAAATACGTTATTTGACTGACTTATATTTTTGGTGTTTGTACTTAAATTATTTTTGTCGGAGTACCTGTAGAGTTTATGTCTGACTTGGTTTCACTGATCAGGAACGTGAGCAAGAGCTGAACCAGTTGCATTTCCAACCAATCAGTGAGAATGCCTGGCTGAAAAGGAGCAGCTCTGATCCCTCCTTAAATCAGGTGGGTTTGTGATCGCACTATTTTGCCTTTCAAATCTTCAAGTAGAATTGAACAATTAATCAAAATATTGAAATCCCATGTTTTGTTTGTTTAAGCTAAAATGTGTCTCAGCCTACCATTTATAAATAAATCCTTGTGGTGCTTGTGGAAGCATGTTTGTTTGAAACGGAAAGCAAAATATCATTATTTAATACTAAATCTCTTACATGGTTTTGAGTTGGCTCATAAATCATATATAGACCAAAGCAAACTCAAGTAGTTCTTAACTGTTTTCAGTATTTCTCTGATACTGTCAGAAGTGGCTCAGAGAAGAGAAAGGTTAGGTCATAGTGTTTGAATACTTGGTAGATTCTTTGGAGGGAATGAAGTGATAAATGACAGGTACCACATATACGAATAGGGTTCTCTCCCTTTGGCCAGCAAGTATGACCAACAGTAACAGACTCTACAGATCAATGACATCACATGTCTCGTTTTTTGTGGATGCTTCTTTGTTTAGTGAGCCATTTGTCCAGTTTGTTGTTTTACACATTAGCTTATGTAAACATTAGCAGGGAAGGACCCCTCCTGGCCCCTCATCTCCCTCCTCCTGGGTTCCTAGATCTAGAAGGAGAGTTCAGTGGCCTCCAATGCAGCCCTGGGATGTGAGTCTGTGACCAGATAATGTCACTTTTGTGCTTTGAAACATGGCCAATACTTAGAGCCATAGAATGGACAGTCACAAGATTTTTTTATCTTTTAGAAGAAGTGCACTGAAATAGTCTGGTGTGGTTTGGGGGATTTTTTTCCACTTCACACATAATGAACAGTAGCTAACCTTCTCATCTGAGACGTCATAGTGGGGTTATGAAAAGGTAACAGGCTACTTCATATAGATGAATGTCACAATTTCACAGTTTGTTTCACATATTTTATTGAAATGATTTCATTATCATCCCTGCAATGTTTATTTGCTTGTGTGCTATATGTCTCCTCTTCCTCTTTTTTTCTCTAGTTTCATTCTTTGCACTGTTTCTCTGGTTGTTGGGCACATGGTCTAAATCACAAAAACTGCAAGATGCAGATTCTTTTATTTTAGTTTGTGTATTTAGTTGTATCGATAAACATCGATATAAAGCCCTGCTCTGCTTTCCTACTTCAAATTTGTGTATCCTGTTGCTGACAATGTTGCTTCCAGCAGGCGGATAGTGATGCTGAGATGAAAGATGGCAGCTTCACTGAAGCTCCTACATCAAGAGTAAAGAAGCAATCTTCAGATGGGACAGGTAAGACTTTTGACATCAAGTTGATTTTCCTCCTTACTGTCCTCAATAAATAAACACATTTTGTTTATAGTGGTGTTTAATATATTGGATTTGTATCTGCAGCACCAATACTGATCTGAAAGTGAGTCATTATTAGCTTGATGAGACTGGTCCATTTTAAATACAATCGCTAAAGTTGGAGTACCACAATTTCATAAATCCACTAGACCAATGCAATATGAAAAGGTTTGTACAGATTTTAGTTTTAAAAACAAAAAATGAACAATGAGATCAATTGTCAGCCCTAAGTTTTGAGTCCCTTTATATCAGTAGAGATAATGTGTGATTTGTGCCTCCCTATTTTACACACAGTGTTTTCTGCGAGTGGGGACACATCAATACTAACAAGCACAGATTTGGAACATGTTTCAGTCAGTCATTCCTTCTGTTCTCCATCATGCAAGATGTGTTTCATTTGTTAAATTGTGGTTTTCCAAACACAATCTCTTACACTAAATATTTGAAACATTTGGCACCTTCACTTCTATATAATGAAATAGCTATGAAAACTCAGCACCAGCTCTAAAGTATATTGAGTGTGAATGTTAGGTAGCCCAGTGTTAAGATTTGAGACTACTTTTTCAACAGGTGAAAAGGCCCTCAGTGACTCTGAAGCTGCTGCAGCATCTGTAGAGCTTGAAAACTCGAATGAAGGGCAGCTGAAAATGGAATTGACGGAGCAAAATACGCATCAGGATGAAGAAGTCAGGGAGGAGAAAAATCACAAGGCTTTGGAAATGCAGCTAGGGCTCCAACAACCACAAACCCAGTCTGTATTGAAGTTGTCTTTTAGCGAGGATCAGAGTTTCTCCAGAGCATCTTTTGGTGAGGAGCAGAATGTGTCAGAGTTGCCTATAGGTGAAGAGCAGAGCTTGCTAGAATCAACTTATCCAGAAGACTCAAACATGAAGGAAACAGGTGGGGTTTCCAAGGTAACTGAACAGGGCGGGTCTGAAGAGTTTTCAGTTGAAGAATTTGATGAAATTGATGGTTCTTCATACAGTGAAGATGTGATTGAGCCTTCAACAGATGAGGAGTCAAGGTCATGGAGATATCCTCAACATAAGGTGTGCAAGGAGGAAGAGTCTATAGTCGAAGAGCAGGAGGAATATCCGTGTGCTAGAGAAGAGAGGGTGGATTTGGAGTCAACCAGAGCAGGACAGGATAAAGGAGGCAGTGTTGCAGATCACAGTGAACCCTCTGACTCCCAGGATGGTGAATGTTATTTGGATGATGTCTCTGCTGAGATTGCTGACTCTGAAATGCAGAAAGATGAGAAACCTAGAATTGAGGAGCTTGATTTAGAGTCAGAAAGCTGGTTAGATGATCCTGTGAAAGACCAGTCTACTTTAAACGAGGGAGCAGGTACAGGAGATATTGACATTTTTACAAATAAGGAAGACCAGAAAGACACAGAAGGATGTACTCACAAGGATGATGTATGTCAACAGTCAAAGGGGATCCAGACAGTTAATATAAAAGAAGAAGACATGAATCTAGAGTCGGACAGAAGAGGCCAAAAAAGCGGAGTGAAACAAACCGAGGCATCTCCTTTTGCATGTGTAGCTGAGGCTCTGATAGAAACACAGACTGGCCATACACAGTTAGAAAGAAATATTGAAGATGGAGCAAAACCTAAGGCAGAGACTCAGCCCGAATCATCAGATCAGATCAGTCATGGAGCCCAGAGTTTGACAGAGGCCCAGGAGTCAGAACCCCTTTCGGAGAGAGAGGAAATGGAGCAAGATGCAGAAAGGCAGGGTGCTGTAAATGCAGCAACAGGAGAAACTTACAACGCAGAGGGAGGAGAAAGCTCTAAGAAAGTCACCTTTATCCTGGAGCCCGAGCTAATCAATGACTCAACCCTGTCTGAGACCAATACTTCCATGGAGTCCAGGGCAGAGACAAGCATGTCAGGTGAGACCGGTAAAGATGTAGGTGTTAGCACCTGGACTGCCTGGACACCCTGGGAGATGGGGAACACAGTGGTGAAGTCATTTGTTTGTTAGACAGAAATCACTGGACATTGGTACACTGCGCACTGGGTTTATATTAACAGCCACATGTTCAGCTGCATCACTGGGTGCCTGAAAGTTTGACCATGCTTTTCTCCACAGTGCACACAAGCAAAGACATTTGCATGGCTGTTTGTGTCTTAGTTGAAAAAAATGACACAATTCTTGACACAAGTAAGAAGTAGAGAAATAAATATGGGCAAGCACACAGTTATTACAGCACAGATGCACAGTAAACCTGAAAGAAGATGGATGGCACCCATTGATTGTGGGTTTTCTTTAGCCTTCCTCACCCGCCATCTAGGTAGTCCTTATTTGTTTTAGAAGGTGACTTGATGGATTTGTGAATGTTTCTGTCCAAAGGTGCCGAACTGAGCCCTCATGATGAGACCAACACTGCTGAAATAATCGACCAGATGTTTGAGGAGGTGCTGGAATATGCTGGAAGGATGGAGGAAGGGAGGGCGGACGATGACGACATTGAGGACCACGACAGTGGGATTTGCGCTTGCTCTGGAGACAAAGATAAGATGGAAATTGAGTCAGAGAAGGAGAAAAGTGAAGAAGAGGTGGGAACCAAAGAAGAAGAGTGTGATGAGAGCAAGAAGCTTGAAAGCAACGGAGATGAGCTGCTGACTTTTCCTCCTCACGGCATCCTCTCTCCCCTCAGCAAGTCTGTAGAGGCCGTGGTCACCCCTCTAGTAAGATTAAGTCATAACTTTGAGCTGGTGATACTTTCTATTTCCAGTGGGGGGGGGGGGGTTCTGGATTACTAGCTGTGTTAATGATCCATATTCACCCAACAGCGACTGGCGGTGAGCCAGATGTCCAATACTCCATCTCTGCTCGTGACTCCAGAAGAGACCACCACCCCTCCTGCTGAATCTGCTCCTCTATACAGGTAGAGCTACAACGGTAGCAACATAACAAGTTGTATAAATTCAAATTCTCTTTGGAATAAACCCTGAGTCATCAGTCATGAATCATCAGTTTTCTCTTTTGTCTCCGGACAACACTGTTGTTTGTCAATGTTTTTACCATTGAAATCTTCACACTGGTGACTAGGCCAAGAAAGCACAGTAACTGCAAGAGCACTGCTAAATGAAGTTTAAGATAAAAACACAGTTAAATCACTTATGAATGTGTTACATAGAACTTTAAGGATATAAATCCAATATTGGACCAGCAGGCCCATAATCCTGAAGCTATAATTTGACTTCATTATATGGGTCTAGATGGGATAAATAGAGTTTTAGTTGCCGTACTGTTGCAATGTATGTCTGTATTTAAAGGCTGCCTAATTTTTTAATCATGCAATTATATGAACATAACATGTCATATAGCATTGTCATTTTTTTTTCTCACTCATTACTGTTTGTCAGGTTCAGACACCTAAAATATCAAACAAGGAAGAAAGACGAGAGTTAATAGCTTTTTAGTCGCGAGGAGAACGGACAGAGATGTACTCAGTTACATGCTCCAACCGCTCTGAGTATCTCTGCCGCTTCCTCTCTTTTTA